>JAFEMH010000407.1:600000-793549 GCA_022495995.1 Adenophora triphylla var. japonica | reverse complement strand
GCCTCGTATAAACGAGTCTTTCGATACCCCTCTTTCTTTAAAAGTTGTGTGTGTGTGTATGTGCTTTTTAAAAATGCATGTTGTATATGATGTCTACATTATATGTTATGTATTGAAATAAATTGAAATAGTTTAGGAAGGAAGCCTTACCAATGTTGGTTCGTGTCTGTCTTCCGCTTGGAAATAGTGTTTGAGTGTGAATAGTGCTCCAGAACGGACCGGGATTGCTTCGGGGATGTACCGGTGTCTGCGGACAGAGCTTCGACGTTCCTAGGGAGTGCCAGGTGTGTCCTCAGAGAGAGGTTCGGCGTTCTTCGGGAGTGTTGGGTGTACTCGGGCAGAGGTTCGGCGTGCATCGGGATTGTCGGTTGTGCTCGGGCAGAGGTTTGGCGTGCCTCGGGATGCCTTGGGATTTTGTTGACTGTGCTCAGGCAGAGGTTCGGCGTGCCTCGGGATGTCTTGGGATTGTTGACTGTGCTTGGGCAGAGGTTCGACGTGCCTCGGGATGGACCGGGATTGTCCGGCAGAGCTCCGGCTTGCTTCGGGATGGACCGGGATTGTCCGGCAGAGCTCCGGGATGGACCGGAATGCCTCGAGATGGATTGGCAAGGCTTCGGGATGCCTCGGGCCAGCTCGGGAGCATCTCGGGAGTGCTTGGCAGGGCTTCGGAGCACTTCGAGCGGGCTCGGAATTCCCCAAAGGGAACCGAAAGGGACCGAGAGTGCCTCGAGAGGACTTAGAGGGGAGCCTGAAGACTGGGGGGGAGAAAGGAGAGAATGGAGGTGTGAAGAAAATGAGAGGGGGAGCCCTCTATTTATAGGGATTGAAAATATGCAAAATGGTCCGTACGGACCATTCTGCAAAACCAAAATTTTGGTTTCCCCGGATTTAAGGAAATATTGTGGACTTTAAGAGGATTTTGTAATTATAATGTATGGGGTGCAAAATGGTCCGTACGGCCATTATGCAGACCAAATATTTTATAAAATTCCTAAAAAGTCTTTTTGCCTTGTTTTATCCCAGAAAGGTCCCACCTTGGTTTGGTTGGTGGTTTTTGAAGGTCACGGGTGTTTGGGATCACGTTTGTGTGAGTCCGCGGTGTTTCCCATGTGCTTGGAAGGGAGCGATTCAGATTGGGGTACTTACAGTACCGTTCAAGGAAAATGTTGCTGATTTGATCCCAAGTATGGCGATCTTCGGGCTTGACCCTTAGGAACCACCGTAATGCTGAACTCTTGAGAGTTTGCTGGAAATGGTCGGCCATTTGCTGGAGGGTTGCTCCTTTTGCTCTCATGTCGAGGACATAAGTGTCAGCATGTGTCTGAGGGCATTCGGTCCCATCGAATCTGTCCATTTCGGGCATTCTGAACTTGACAGGGAGAGATGTGACCATTCCCGGATCTGTAGATCTAATCATTTCTTTCTTTGAGCTGCCCATGCTTGCTTTCAGATCTTTCATTTGTTTGACCATCCAGGCCAGGGTTGGGTCCAATGGTGGACTTTGAGGCTCGGGTCCGGGTGCTGCTATCAGAGAAGAAGTAATTGAAGGTGGAAGGCTTGATATATGTGGATATATGGGGGCCTTTTCTGGATTGTATCGGGGTTTTTCCCCGTTGTTTTGAGGTCCGTATATAAGCAACGGGTTGATGGGAGGATACTGGAGGATGTTGGGATCAGTTTAAGATGGCCCAGCACCGCGCTGGTTGTATTGAGTGATGGGGGTAGTGCCGGCTTGGCCGTATATGATAGGGGTGCCTTGAGAAATGGCAATATGAAGCCTCGGTCGGCTGTTTCCTTGATTTGAAGGATTCCCGTTGTGAGCACCCCAACCCGGGACCTAACACGTGTCCCGAGCTAGAGGAGCTCAAACTAAGAAAATCCATCTAAATTTTTAAAACATTTATTGGCCTTTAAAGGAATACCACTTTTCCAAACTTCCAAATTTAAAATCAAATTGTAAAATCTCTACTTAGAGGAAATCCAACCACAACTTTAATAAACCGATATCTAATCAATTACATTGGAAACCTTAATTAACATCTGTTTAACAAAAGGGTTTTCCAAACAAAATATAAAAGAGAAATACTTAACAAATACTCCTAACAGTCCACTCCTATACTTAACTTGTCAAGCCTCAAAATGCAATAGTCCACAATGATACCCCGGCCTCACTGGTTCGGGTCACCTGTCTTTGAACCTAAAACAGTAAAGGGAGAGGGGTGAGAATAAATCTCAAATGAGCTATTATGCATGCGGCAATATGCCATATAAGATGCAACACATCAAAAGACATATCCATATAACCCAAGAGGCTCCACTGCCGGCTTGGCGAGTCCATCTTAGGTTGGAAACAACGCATTTCGGCATGAATATATCACAACACATAGGTACGATAAAGTAACACTTAGAAGGATGCGAGCCAAGGTTTTATCTCCCGAAAAGGATATACACCTCCGTGCAAGCAGCTTGATTGATGACGAAGCGATTAGGAACCATGAACAATAACGGCACTGGGGACTCGGACACACGATCGTATCCCCTGGGTGAAAACTAGACCATCTACCTCAAAAGGAGATGCTAGCCCACAAATCCCACACAAGGGGGACAAACTGTGCAATGTATGAATTATAATGAACTCGGCTCGGTGCCATTATAAATCCATAACATTGCCCAACAAACAATTTAAATCAATACCACTGGATTTACATAACTAAGCACGGTAATAACATACTTGCTTAACCAAACATTGTATGATCCAAAGTAGGGATACATACCACGATAGAATATCATAAAGATAGCAATATAAATCCACAAAGGGGATAACAATAGCCACAATGGTAGTATATACTCATGCCCAATCCAATATCAAAGTGCCACAGTTTATGAGCACACTAAACAACATCAACAACAATATATATAGGTAACACTAAGTAAAGTGCGAGGTATCATTAACCTACCCTACAATTTCCATATACAAGGGTACAAGGCCCCTATGAAGGTTCAAGTTCAATTACCAAGTAGCTTAATGGTGAAACCTATAGATTCTACACTAGTGCAAACTACTCACCAAAGATATGGGGTAAGTAAGGCCACTATGTATCATAACCATTCCTTCATATTTCTTATATAACATCGAATAACCTAAATGAAAGTTCAAGATCTATTTCCCAAGTTGGAACTATTTTGGTGAAGTCACAAATCAAGCCTCTCAACCATTTTCGGAACAATGTTTAAACTACTTCCACAATTCCATTTTGATCACTTAAGATGTCCTTATGTAGCCAAAGTATTCTACTTTAATCTAGGTTAAAGAGATTTCATTTTGGTTCCAGTTTGGTTAGGTTTGAATAGCTATAAAGTTGAGGTGAGAGAATCTGACCAGGGGACGACTCGTCCCCCAGGGCACGACTCGTCCCCAAATTACCCCCCACTGAACCTGGCGTCCCCCTATAGGTCACGACTTCCCTTCGTCCAAGGGACGACTCGTCCCTCAGCCCAGAATTTGTAAAACCGCAGCAACAACAACCATTCCTCAAAAATCCCAAGGATCCAACCAAAAGCATTCTAAGTTATAAATAAAAAGGGACATTTCCAACTTTGTTAACTTCAATCTACCCATTTAACTCCATGAAACCATGTCTTAAACCTAGATCAATTCAACATCCATAAATCATAATTTTTCTATAAAACAAACCAAGTTCCCATTCAACCCCTTACCTCATTTAAAACTAAATTTCCTAGTTTAACTCCACCCATTTCTTAAATACATTCTTCAACTTCCAAGAAGGTTTCTAAAGCCTCAAACAACCATTATAAAAATCAATCACAATATCAAACATTCATGAGCATACAAAGAAAGAAAGTCATAATAACTCACTTTTGGATTTTATAAGGAAAGATTGATCTTCCTAACTTGATGACTTTCTCTAGGCGATCCAACTCCAAAGGTGCTCCTAGACTTGATTTGGTGAAGAAGGTCTTGGATTCCAAAGCTTGGGAGGAGGAAGCTTCAATGGAGGTTCTCTCTATTTTCTCTAGGTTGAAGAAGAAGAATGAATGAAGGAGAAGGAGGAGAAGTAGAGTGAGGAGGAGTAGAAAAGGGGGGGGGCCGGATGGAGTGTATGGGGGAAAGGAGAGGGAGACACTTGGGGGATTTGGGAGTGAAGAGGGGAATTGGCCCCCCTCTTCAAAAAGGCTTACAACAATTATTTAAATCATTCCCCAAAATATTTATCCTACTCATTTTAACCTCCTCTCACTATTTATCTATTTTCTATTTTCATTATTTCCCAATCTTCTTTATTTAACAACCAATAAATTCTCAAAAGATTCCAATCTTACTACTCACCCAATTTATCTTAATTTACGAATTTAATGACATAATTGAACACATAAAATAAATATAAATATTAAAAGCATCTAGTATAATATTAAAAATAAATGCCTAGGGTTGGGGTCGTTACACTCACTCCCCCTTAAAGAAAATTCGTCCCGAATTTGGCTGTCGCTTAACCTAAGGATCAAATAGCAAAGGTTACCTTCCACACATTCTAACTTAACACTTTTCCACTAGATTTCTCAATGGCATGACTCTACTATACCTTCCCATAACCCGAGTACTCTAGGACTTCAATTCTCAATTAGTCTCTTCACTTCTATGATTCTTCCCAAGATTTCTAATTTCATTAATAATACGATATTACAACGCAATATCCCAAGAATACCATAAAATTCTCACTAGCCCGAATTTTCACGCCCTCACAGAAATATAGATAAAAAGTATTACATCTTATGTCACCCAATACATTACGATATCACATTTAAACTTCAATTACTCGATAAGCCGCCCAAATCGGTCTATAAGTCGACTCACCAACATTTCCTAAAACTTCAAATGGATTAACAAACTTTGGCGCTAAATTACCTTAGACCTTGCTTCCCCAATTTCATCCCAACAAATTAGAGATCGATATTTTCTTTCCTAACAACGTCTCATACGGTTTTATCTTAATGTTAAAATGATAATTAATATTATACACACCCAACCACTGGTAATCATATTTCCTATCGACTACAAAAATCCTTCAACTCTTAGGATCGGTAACCATCCCCGATAGAGAACTTCAAAAGATAAGATTCCGTTTAAATCACACAAACAATTGTAACCGCTCTCAAACAATGATAAGAAATTTCCGCTCTATCTAAGTTAACTTCCTCGAAACATACGCTATCACTTCCCATTTTGCATAACACTACACCTTGATCTTCCTTTAATACACACTTAAAATTTCACAAGATTCTCACATCCACTAGGTAAGGTAAGAGTCAACCTATTTTCCATCACTAACAATATGATTCATCCTCATCACAACCTATACCATTTATACGCCCTTTAGATTCAACCAAAGTAATGACTTTACAATTCTTAAGGGTTCATTAAATTTCTTAGGTAGTACTTGCTAACTCAAAGATCACGGACTCAATCTCACAAGATCCTTGGCAACGCCCGAGTTTAAGACTATAGAACCCAAAATTTGCAATCCTCTCGAGCTAACACTAGCTAAACTTTGCATATAAGGATTCTTCACAAGGAATAATTAACCCAATTCTCAAATTATTTTCACGATCTTCCCGGAACTTTAATCAACAAGGAGATCATCAATTCTAATTACTCTAAAGTCATCAAAGTAGGGATTACAATTTCCGCTTATCCTACTCGTAACCAACACATGAAACATATCGACGGGAGCACAATTACCATTTACTTACAACTAGCACATAAAAATTTTGGAAAAGACTCCTTATGCAAGTCTAGCATATATCAATTGCTCTTCACATCTTAACTCAAAAATTTTCACCTTAAATACCCACATATAACAAGAATTTCACATTAAGGTTTACCTATAACAATTACCAATATAAGCAAATCTAGGCATGGAAAAAGGAGACTCACCTATTATGATAGTCTACCATTATACAACAATTACTTAACCATACCGTCAAATATATCTCAAAATCATAATTTAATAATCGTACCAATTCAATCGGCAATACATGCTCACCATAACCACATCACCATCGTGGTAAACCAAAGAAGGTTCGAGGTATTCTCTCATAAGAGCGTAATCCTCTAACAATAAAACAAATTCTCAACGATGTATGTCACATATAAGCAAAATGTGATGCCAAACATAAATGATATGCAACATGATCTATAATATATGACCCTAACTTTTGAGACAGAAATATACCTCTAGTGACCTCGGAGGGATCCATCTCTCCTGGATCCGAAACACACACTCGACCACAGACCCTCTCCTTCGGTTCTCCTTCGCTATCTCTTTTGGTACCATCTCTTTGTCGTTCACCTTGCTGACTGCTGCTTGAAGCTCGTCCCCGCTGCAACCTTGGGCAATTTCTCCTAAAGTGTCCCAATGCTCCACAACTTAAACACTTGCCTTGCTTACTCCAACATCGATCTTCTGTATGTCCAACCTTCTTGCAAAATCCACAAATCATCCCATACCTGTTTGGGTACCGACCTAGACGAAGAAGCTACCCTAAGTTCCCTCTCTTATTCCCGAGGCCGAAGTCCTTGGTTGTCCTCTAGTGATTTTGGATCCTTGTCCTATATACTTTGGCTTGTTTCCAATCCCATCTTCCGATTTTCCACTATTTTCCCCGATGTCCTTTTCAAACTTATATGCTCTATCTATGACTGTTTGGAAAGCGGTGAAATTATTAATCCATACTTTCTTCCTAATCTCGCTCCTCAAACCTGTTACAAACTTCGAACCCTTTTTACTTCATGCGATACCAAATGAGGGCAACACCTAGCTAATTCCTCAAACCGGATTGAATACCGATCTACCGTCATGTTCCCTTGTTTTAGTCTTATGAATTCAATCTCCTTTTTATCCCTTGTAACCATAGAAATGAAATAGTCCTCGAATGTTGAGTGAAATTATCCCAAGTCTGGGCGTATGATCCCGCTCCCAACTTCCCTTCAATATCTCGCCACCACCGACCAGCCTAAACCCTCAAGTTTGAACACGGCATACCTAACTTTCTCTTCGTTGGGACTTTCTATAACCTCAAGAATCCTATTCATTTCTCGCTAACCAATTCTTCGCCCGAACGGATTCGGATCTCCGTTAAAGCTCGGTGGGTTCATCTTCACAAATCTTTCCAATCCATCACTTTGACATCCCTCGGGTTGATTCGGAACTGATCCTCTAGTCTCCATATCCTGTACAAACTTCCCGAATAATTTCATCATCTCTTCATTACGAATTCCACCTATGCCCATATCTACTTCAATTTCTAGAACCTTCCGCCGATCATCCTTGCTTCCACCATTAGAATGAACTCCCGCATAAAACACTCGACGTCAATTTCCACACATTCCCCTTAGTTTAGACATCTACCCTTGACCTCTAAACTAAGCTCTGATACCAACTGTGAGCACCCCAACCCGGGACCTAACACGTGTCCCGAGCTAGAGGAGCTCAAACTAAGAAAATCCATCTAAATTTTTAAAACATTTATTGGCCTTTAAAGGAATACCACTTTTCCAAACTTCCAAATTTAAAATCAAATTGTAAAATCTCTACTTAGAGGAAATCCAACCACAACTTTAATAAACCGATATCTAATCAATTACATTGGAAACCTTAATTAACATCTGTTTAACAAAAGGGTTTTCCAAACAAAATATAAAAGAGAAATACTTAACAAATACTCCTAACAGTCCACTCCTATACTTAACTTGTCAAGCCTCAAAATGCAAAAGTCCACAATGATACCCCGGCCTCACTGGTTCGGGTCACCTGTCTCGGAATCTAAAACAAGAAGGGAGAGGGTGAGAATAAATCTCAATGAGCTATTATGCATGCAGCAATATGCCATATAAGATGCAACACATCAAAAGACATATCCATATAACCCAAGAGGCTTCCGCCGCCAACCGTCCCATACGGTTGGAAACAACGACCAAATGCTAAAGATGAATATATCACAACACATAGGTACGATAAAGTAACACTTAGAAGGATACTGAGCCAAGGTTTTATCTCCAAAAGGATATACACCTCCGTGCAGCAGCAACAGTTGATGAAGCGATTCCGGAACCATGAACAATAATAGCACTCTGGGGACTCGGACACACAAAGATCCCCCCGGTGAAAACTAGACCATCTACCTCAAAAGGAGATGCTAGCCCACAAATCCCACACAAGGGGACAAACTCGGCAATGTATGAATTATAATGAACTCGGCTCGGTGCCATTATAAATCCATAACATTGCCCAACAAACAATTAAATCAATACCAGCTGGATTTACATAACTAAGCACAGTAATAACATACTTGCTTAACCAAACATTGTATGATCCAAAGTAGGGATACATACCACGATAGAATATCATAAAGATAGCAATATAAATCCACAAAGGGGATAACAATAGCCACATGGTAGTATATACTCATGCCCAATCAATATCAAAGTGCCACAGTTTATGAGCACACTAAACAACATCAACAACAATATATATAGGTAACACTAAGTAAGGGTACGAGGTATCATTAACCTACCCTACAATTTCCATATACAAGGGTACAAGGCCCCTATGAAGGTTCAAGTTCAATTACCAAGTAGCTTAATGGTGAAACCTATAGATTCTACACTAGTGCAAACTACTCACCAAAGATATGGGGTAAGTAAGGCCACTATGTATCATAACCATTCCTTCATATTTCTTATATAACATCGAATAACCTAAATGAAAGTTCAAGATCTATTTCCCAAGTTGGAACTATTTTGGTGAAGTCACAAATCAAGCCTCTCAACCATTTTCGGAACAATGTTTAAACTACTTCCACAATTCCATTTTGATCACTTAAGATGTCCTTATGTAGCCAAAGTATTCTACTTTAATCTAGGTTAAAGAGATTTCATTTTGGTTCCAGTTTGGTTAGGTTTGAATAGCTATAAAGTTGAGGTGAGAGAATCTGACCAGGGGACGACTCGTCCCCAGTGGCACGACTCGTCCCCAAATTACCCCCACCGAACTCCGGCGTCCCCTATAGGTCACGACTTCCTTCGTCCAAGGGACGACTCGTCCCTCGGCCCTAATTTGTAAAACCGCAAAGAACAACAACCATTCCTCAAAAATCCCAAGGATCCAACCAAAAGCATTCTAAGTTATAAATAAAAAGGGACATTTCCAACTTTGTTAACTTCAATCTACCCATTTAACTCCATGAAACCATGTCTTAAACCTAGATCAATTCAACATCCATAAATCATAATTTTTCTATAAAACAAACCAAGTTCCCATTCAACCCCTTACCTCATTTAAAACTAAATTTCCTAGTTTAACTCCACCCATTTCTTAAATACATTCTTCAACTTCCAAGAAGGTTTCTAAAGCCTCAAACAACCATTATAAAAATCAATCACAATATCAAACATTCATGAGCATACAAAGAAAGAAAGTCATAATAACTCACTTTTGGATTTTATAAGGAAAGATTGATCTTCCTAACTTGATGACTTTCTCTAGGCGATCCAACTCCAAAGGTGCTCCTAGACTTGATTTGGTGAAGAAGGTCTTGGATTCCAAAGCTTGGGAGGAGGAAGCTTCAATGGAGGTTCTCTCTATTTTCTCTAGGTTGAAGAAGAAGAATGAATGAAGGAGAAGGAGGAGAAGTAGAGTGAGGAGGAGTAGAAAAAGGGGGCCGGATGGAGGGTATGGGGAAAGGAGAGGGAGACACTTGGGGATTTGGGAGTGAAGAGGGGAATTGGCCCCCTCTTCTAAAAGGCTTACAACAATTATTTAAATCATTCCCCAAAATATTTATCCTACTCATTTTAACCTCCTCTCACTATTTATCTATTTTCTATTTTCATTATTTCCCAATCTTCTTTATTTAACAACCAATAAATTCTCAAAAGATTCCAATCTTACTACTCACCCAATTTATCTTAATTTACGAATTTAATGACATAATTGAACACATAAAATAAATATAAATATTAAAAGCATCTAGTATAATATTAAAAATAAATGCCTAGGGTTGGGGTCGTTACACCCGTAACTTGGGGGTGGAGGAACCTGGTTGAAGGTTTGGGGAGCTGATCGGGGAGGATCATCGTCCTCGATTAGAATAAAAGTACATCTGGCTAGGGGATAGCTGCTATACCTCGCTCATTCAGAAGCTATACCACAAAACTCTGCTGATCCTCTTTCTATTTCTTGTGAACCTCACATGCCCGGATGTCCTCTTCCAGTGTCATATCGGCTACCGGTGGCGGGGTTCCGTTCCCATCACGATTTCTCGGTGAGTCTGACATATCGGAGAGTCTGGCTGTAGGAACTGAGGGAACTGGGGAAATGCCTGATGCTGCCGTAACTGTAATTCTGGCGAGATGCTGACCCGAAAGTCTGAACCACTGTTTGTTCGCTGCAGGGAACGAAAGGTAGGGCTTAAGTTTCGAAAGGGGTATTTGGCTCAAGGCTTTGGGCTTGTGCAACGTGCAGTTACCGCGTAAGTTTACTTAAAACGCGTTTTCTCAGAGTCCTAATTGGTTGGAAAAGACTGCTCTTCTTTTTCGCAACTAACCTAGGGCTTGAATCAGTGGATTCCGGCACTACGTCTATAAGCCCCTCGTTTTTCACCTGTAAATCGTCTTCCCGGGATGGACAATCTCGAGCGAGGGTCCTATAGGGCAAGCGGATTCCACCGACAAAGGGAAAAGTGAACTTCAGGCTAGCCGGTCATGTAAACTTTCAACGTATGTGACATATAGGTCACGGTCGAAGTCAACATCCTTAAGTTAAGGCAGAAATCGTGCACAAATTTCGGCATGACCTCTCTTGACTCGCTCTCGCGAGGGGCCTTAGCTTTTGGCGTTGGCCAAGTCGTGGCTGGTATGGTGCATACGTTGAGGGTTTGATGACAATGCGTCACATTGAACCTTCGGGTATGTTTTTAGCACGGTTCTGCGTCAAATTCAAAGCTGAAAAGCTAAGACTTCGGGTCGAGAAACGACCTTCGATCTCAAATTTTAAGTTTGACTTGTGAGGGAGATCGGTGTAAAAAAGCATACACTTAGGCTTTATGACACGAGCTAAGCCAAAAACCAATCAAGGTCTTGGACGAAGTGTGACACAAAGAGTTCATGGTTAACACGGGCTAGGATGGGCTGTTTGGGATGACCCCGTGCGCTCTCGAAAGGCATAGAAAGGCCAATCAAAGTACAGCTGAACGGTCACCCCAGGTTGAGGGTTGTAGTGTGCAGTGTACCGAGGCAGCAAGTGCGCAGTGTGCAGTGTACCGAGGTAGCAGTGCGTGTAGTGTGCGGTCACTAAATTCTTTTTTTTTCTGAGTAAAATAGAGATTTTCTGAATGAGTCTTAAAGAATTTATGAGCAGTTCAGAATATTGTACAGAAATCAAATATGAACGAATAATGCACGAACATGTTATGATTTTGAAAGAGATAAAAAAGCAACATCTTTTTGTTTTTAAAACAGTCCAATGTGTTTGACACCGGAGCTGTTTGAATTTATTTTTTTTGAAAAGAAAAGCGAGTAACACGAAGTGGTAAGAAAATACAAGCACACATAAACGAGGAAGGGTAAACGAAATTTTGACCCACAGAATGTTTTTAAAACAAAGGCAGTTTTGAAAAAACATGCTTTTCCCCAGCAGAGTCGCCAACTGAAATTACTCGGATCGCGCGGGCTGCGAGCGAGCGGTTTTTGAGACTTCACTGAAAAGAGAGTCGCTACGCCGTATTGTATTATGAACCAAAACTTTGAAAATGGCTATTTTGAAAAGGAGGTCGTTTTGATTGATAGCCAAAACTTAGGAAAAGACTAATGAAAGGGAGGTCGTTTTGATTGGGAGCCAAAACTTAGGAAAAGACTTTTTGAACAGAGATTGTTAGGTTCGGAGGTCAGGTTACGTTTCGGGAAGAGTATCTGGAGATCACCCGAAATGCCTCCCATGACGAGTCTTTCTACCTTTCTCGAAAAGTGTGCGTGTGTGTGTGTTCGTGTTACTTTTGAAAAGGAGTTTGAATGATAAACTTTAATCTTGGTTTGAATGACAAACATTGATTTTGAAAAGGAGCGTTTGAATGACAAACGTCGATTTTGAGTCGGAAATGAGCGTTTGAATGACAAACGTCGGTTTTAAGTTTGAAATGAGCGTTTGAATGACAAACGTCGATTTTGAGTTTGAAATGAGCGTTTGAATGACAAACGTCGATTTTGAATCGAAAATGAGCATTTGAATGACAAACGTCGATTTCGAGGGAGTTTGAAAAGGAGTTCGAATGACGAACTTCGGTTTTGAACAGGGCATTACGATGTTACCCATTTTGATGAAAATGATGGCAAATGAGATGCGATCAACGAGTCATTTTGTGACTCGGACATTTGAAAGTAAATACTATCAACAAACCAAACGGTTTGGACTTGTAAATGACAGTATTGAAAATGCGGTATCGACGGATCGAACGATCCGGACAGTAAAAGTACGATCGACTAGCCAAACGACTCGGATTTTTAAAGAGCGTAAAGTAAGTGCGATATCAACGGATCAAACGATCCGGACGGCAAAAGTGCGATCACGAACCGAATGGTTCGGACAGTAAATGACATAAAAGTAAAAAGGGGACTCAAACGCCATTTTAACCCTAAATTACTTCTCTAAAGGGAGAGAAGATGATAGAGGACAAAAACGTATCAAGTCCCGTAGACGGCGTTTCGTCTACATTTTGAGAACTTTGATCGGATCGAAAGTAGCGTATGACGCGTAAATCGAGACAAATCGGGGTTTAGAGAGTGAGAGTGTTACCAATGGCTAGGTGTTGACTCTTTTGCTCAGGAGGATGTATACGGGATACAAAATGGTGTTTGAAAGGTGTTTCAGGTGTGTTTGGCTCGTGTTTGGCTTGAAAAACTTGGTTTTCATGCAAATCGAGACGTTTCCGGGGCTCGGGAGGGGGTTGAGGCTGCTGGAACCGTGGAGATTGGCTGAGGGAGTAGAAATCTTGGCCTTATTTACTGAAGGGGAGGGGCTGTATTTATAGGGGGTGAAACTGCAAAATAGGTTGTCCGGTCATTTCTTCAGTTTGAGGGACCTTTAAGGTATTTTGAGAATTGCAGAGACTGATTGATCAATCCTGAAGAACAGGCCGGCCGGCTAGTCACTTAGTTTCAAGGGTATTTTTATATTTTCATCCTTGGATCTGATTGATGGAGATGTGGGGAAGCTTGCATGCGTGCCAAGTGTCCTAGTTAATGGATTTTGGTCCCGTTAATCCCGATTTTGATTGTTTTCTAAATAACTGTCTGAGAAAATATCGAAACAGTCCTGGAAAATCTCGAAAATTGTGTATTTCAGGGTAAGTGATATTTTCACGTGTACGAACATGAGATGAATACACTTTGGATTTTGGATGCACGGGGCAGTCCTGAAAAGTCTCGTTAATCTCGGGAAGGAGGAGTTAACGGATTCCCGTTAACTTGGGAAGTGCCAGTTAACGGATTGTAACGATCCGGATTTGGGTACTTACACTATCATATAGATACCTGAATCGGTAGCCATCGTATTTCCCTTCTTTGCTTTTAGGCCTTCCTTATAAGCCTTGCAATTTCGCTTTCAATGACTAACCTCTTGGCAATGGTAGCAAATTGCATCATTTTGAGACACTTTGGATTTTTCCTCTTCGGCATTGGTAACTTTTGCCTTAGGTTAAGCAACCTTTGCTTTACCTACTTTGCCTTCCTTTTTGAACCCCTCTTGCCTAGCTTGCACTTGGAACATTTCCTTTAAGCGCTGTGGTAGGTAAAAAGCAGATTCCATGTGTTCAAGGTCCTTTTGAAGAGTCTTTCACATGGTGGCAAGTATAAGGCAAGCAACATCATTAGAATCATCAACATGTTTCTTATGTTTCTCCTTATCTGCCCTTGAAGCATTAACAGCGGGTTCTGCAGGAACGGGTTTGTCAAGAACGTACAATTTCTTTTCTTGCCTAAGAACAATTCTTAAGCTTCTGATCCAATCAGAATAGTCTGTACCGTTCTCTTTGAGCTTGTCCTTCTCAAGGACTGATCGCAGCGACAAGAGTTGATTATTGTGAGATGCCATTATACAATAAGATATACAAGCAATATGAACACATACAAGTATCAACGCATTTACCATCTAAGAGATAAATAATGTATTTCATAAATACTCCCACTAAATTATACACCTTCAAATACAAGCATGTATCATATAATTATAATGGGCTAAGATTCATATTTCACTTGATTTTGGTTTAACTGAGTCAATGCCCGAAATCAAGCTATTTAGGTAGATAACACTTATCAATCATATCATTTATGACTATTAGATCTTTTATGAGATTCTTGACATCTTATGTCAACACATGTTTTAATCTCATCTATGCCTTGGGTCAAAACTCTTTTGAAAGTATCAATTAAGTTTAACCTTTTTCAAACATATGAGACACATAGAACGATGCACCCAACTGAGTCGAAACTACATCAACCGTTATCTCATCTTGATTCATATGAAAATATAATGATGCACCCAACTGAGTCAAAACTACATCAAAATATCCAAATATTTCACAAGTGTTCTAATCAAGGGATGACATAAAACTTAAACATTTAAGAAGATTTTTTCATATAGCAACAAACATCGCATGGTTGTATATGAAACTTATGTGTACATAACCATGAACATGGGATTTCACATAATATCATACTTTAGGATCATACAAATGATCATGTAATAAATAACAATTATTAATTACATAATTATTCAATTCTCAAAATTTAAGGATTCAAATAATCATGTTAATCGAATTAAATGTGAACATCAAATCCTAAACAAATAATTTGTTTCAATTTTAGAATTTACTAATCTAATTAATCAAATTAAATAGATCAATAACCCATGTAGAGGATCAATTACATCAATCAACTATTAATCATAATCATGTTAGATCGCATATAATTGTTTTCACAAAACAATGAGTAGGTCTAGGGAGAAACGTGTTTCTCCATAAGTTATGGAGAAACGGGTTTCTGGATATCCAGAAGCTTAGGGATTGATATCCAGAAACTTTGGGACGGATATCCAGAAAAAAGATTTGAGACCAAATCCAAGGCAAAGACCAAATTTCTGATTCTGGATATCACTTTCACAAGGTTCTGGATATCCAGAACATTGAATATGGATATCCAGAAGCTTTAAAACTTATATCCAGAAGCCAATTCTAAATTTCTGGATATCACTTACATAAGGTTCTGGATATCCTTTCAAAGAGTTCTGGATATCCAGAAATCCGTTTCTCCATAACTTATGGAGAAACACGTTTCTCCCTAGATTTTGGCCAAAACAATACACATAAAATCATCAATCTATATCACATAGCATGTTAAAGCATATAATCCAATTATATCTAGCATGCCAATTTAACCTAATCATGATTAAACGCGAATCTGATACCACTGTTGGGTTTTGGAATTACATGCGCAGCGGAAGACTTTTGAAATAATCATAAAACCCTAGCCATGAATCCGTCTAATATGAATAGATTAAAACTATGAATATAGATCTACTAACCTTGGTTGCGAGTTTGTCTTTCGTACACGAATTGTAATTCAGATTTGAATCATTGACGAAACTTGGATTTTCTTCCTTGTTCTTCCTTGGTGATGAATCAACAACGTAGGCCTTCAAGATTTTGGTGATAAAGCAATCACCATCTATTGGTAATCCACACGCGAATGAACCAAGATCGAATCTTATTGGATTGCTAGATGATCCCCGATTATTGAAACACCTTTCAATAATCTATAGCTAATATGGAATTGAATCTAGGGTATTTTGATCTTTGATTCGTAATCAAAATCAAGAGATTTGTGTTTCTCAAGCCCAAAAATTCGTGTGTCTTGGTTGAGGTAAAAGGGGGTATTTATACTTTATAAATATCCCTAACACTTAGCGAGAAAAGCCCTAATCCAAAGCCAAAACGAAACTGCACAGACGGCAGGGCGCGCGATCGCCCCTTTTGTCCAGAGAAAAGGTGCGATCGCCCCTTTTGTCCAGAGAAAAGGTGCGATCGCCCCTACCATACCGTGCGGTCGCCCCCTTTGACCAGAAACTGGGCGCGATCGCCCCCTCTCAGATTCCATATTTGAGCCATTTTTAATCCGTTCTTTGTGTGTGACCCTTTAGGAATTATATTTTATGTTGGTAGTGAGTTGAAACATCAACCTCACAAGACATAAGTGGTCTCTAGCAAGCCATTATGTCCACCCAATTAAATATAACATCAAAGCTTGATTCCTCGATAGATCATTGTCACAATCCCTTTATCACACGATGTCATATTTAACATAAGTCATGGTCCACATCAACTTATATTGTTCAATGCTTTCTCGACTCCGAATATGTTAATAATCCAAGTGCATTTGATCTCTATCAAATCTCTTGAGTGTGGCCACATATTTCATCAACATAATTCATCGAGGGGCCCAATCAGACATCTCTCTCAACGAGTGACAAATCCCATCTTGACTTATCATTCTTCCCTACAAGAATCCAGTCGTGCCAACATAGCTCTTATTGCTATCCTATTAAAGATAGTGTTAGACTACATCAAACACAACGTTCATCATGTGGAAGACGATGATAATCTCAGGTACTATGGATTCTAATGACACGACTATCATGAGATTTAATCATGACATATATGACAATAGACCATGTCATAAATCTCATAGATGGGTCAGTCCAGTACCTTGTTCTCTAACAAGTACCCATAAGTGTAATGTGCATAACCCTGCATATAATCATCTCTATGATTATCCATTACCAACTTATACTAGTTATTCACAATAACTAGGGACACATAATATTATAGTAAACATGTAAAATATATAATACTCAAGATAAACAATCTATATTATAAATGGTAAAGACGATTACATAACGGTACTAGTTATGAGTCAAAATAACTATACGCCCAGGGTATAACACCAACACAATCCTCCTCTTTATGCATACGAATAAGGTGCAAAATCTCCCTTTTTTCTTACCAATACACTGCCCATAAAATTTCCCTCATTCTAAAGTAAAGCATCCTAAATTTCCCCCCATCAAAGTAAAGTCCATTCATACATTTAATCTCAAAAGAGACCACTCTATTTGAGATTCCGCTCATCGCCATCGAAGAAGACGAAGAAAATCAAAGTCTAACGAGGTCCCATAGCCATTCTTTAATATAGATCGACATTTAAGTTAGGTATAACAATTCTATTACCTTTTCCGTTAAATATTAACGAATATTTTAAGCATATTTAACACACACATACATTAGAAAAATCGGACATAAATAACCGGGCGAGGTGGGTGCCTAAAACCATCCCACCTCATAACGAGACCCCCAAACTTAGAACCTTTTAAAGAAAATATTTTCCTGTTATTCTTCCTCTAATAAAAAAAACTATGGTGACTACTCTTTTGAAACTCCATACGTCGTTGCTGTACTCGAATCTGTGCATCCATACTAAGTGATCGTAAGCATATACTTGAATACCATTGTGTTAAAAATGTTATATATGTGTTTTTTAGTATTAATATACGGGTCAAAGAATACTCGTGCGTGTGTTACAAACTGTACATGCATTTATTAGAAAGTGCCAATGTTAGTATTAAAAAGAGTACCGATGTTAATATTAAAAAGTGTCAGTGCTAGTGGTAATAAGTGTCAGTGCAAGTGTGTTTGAGTGCGGAAGCATGTGTAAAAGAATGTTAATGTTAGTGTAAAAGAGTGTCAGTGCATCTGTGTTTGAGTGCCAGTGCATATATGTTTAAGTATCAAAATTAGTGTTAGAGGGTGTGCAAGTGCATATATGTTTGAGTGTCAGTGCAAGTGTAAAAGAGTGTCAGTAGTGTTGGTGTTAAAGAGTGCCAGTACATGTGTGATCGAGTATCAGTACAAGTATTATTAAATGTCAATGTAAAATAGTGTAAGCGTTAGTGTAAAAACACGTAAGTGTTAAGAGTAGAAAAGATAGTGAGCGAGAAAGGTCGGTATACATGAGTTAAAAAAATGGATTTTTATAAGACCAGCTCTAAAAAAAATTCAATATCTTTATGATCATCAGTTATTCATGTTAGGGGTGTAAATTGTTCGGTTTGGGCCAATTTACGAATCAAACTACTAATTATCGTTTTGGAAAAATCTAAAATCGAACTGAACCATGAAAAATTCAAACCGAACTCATAGTTTGGTTCGATTTGGTTCAAACCGCGGTTTGATTCTACAGTTCGAACCGTGATTTAAACCACAATTCAAACCATGAAATAAAACAATGATTAAACCATTAATTAGAACATGGTTTCAAACTACACAATTCATTATTATGTTTGTTTGAATTTTCTAGACATAACATACAGAAGAGATTCAATATTAAACACAACTTGAAATTGTGATTCAATGTTTATGATAATAACATGTCATTTGAGTACTTATAATGATATGTGTTATAGAATGAATTAACATTATTACAGAAAGATTAGAAAAAAAGGTTATGGGCTAAAAATCAAAAATAGAATTAGGGGTTCAAATCTAAATGGAAGGCGTATATGAAAAATATGCATATATACGGTTAATAATGAACGATTTGGTGGTTTGATTTATCAGTTCGATTTGGTGGTTCGATAACGTTGTCTCAAATTGTGGTTTGGGGGTATAAACCGCAGATCAAACTGAAACACACAATTTGACAATTTTTGAAACTGAACCAAATCATTATTGCTCGAAAACCAAACCAAGCGTGGTTTGATTTCATTTGATTGCGAACCGCGATTTAGGCTCCGTTTGTTTCGACGTAAAATGTTTTCCGGAAAACGTTTTCTGGAAAATGTTTTCCTGTAAAATGTTTTCCTGTAAAATGTTTTACGGAGGTAGAGCGTAAAATATTTTACGGAGGAAAATATTTTACGGAGGAAGGGTGTAAAATGTTTTCGGGTGTTTGGTAAAACGACTCATATTTCACAAGGTGACCTACCCACTCCACCTCACCTTCCCCCAAAAATTTTTTTTTTTTTTTTTTTGTAATCGCCCTACCCCACCTGCCCCCACCCCCACCCACCCCCCCAAAAATTTTTTTTTTTTTTTTGTCGCCCCCTACCCCTTGCCTACCCCTTCAAAAAAATTTTTTTTTTTTTTTTTTTGTAATCGCCCCACCCTACCCCTTACCCCCACCCCACCCCCCACCACTTCACCACCCCCCCAAAAAAATTTTTTTTTTTTTTTTTATGTCGCCCCCTACCCCTCACCCCACCCCCCAAATTTTTTTTTTGTAATCGCCCTCACACCCCTCACCCTCTCTCCCACCCCCAAAAAAATTTTTTGGGGGTGGGGGCAGTAGCGAGGTGGGGCGATACAAAAAAAAAAAAAAAAAATTTTGGGGGGGTGGTGAGAGGGCAAGCAGGTAGGGCGTACAAAAAAAAAAAAATTTTTTTGGGGAAGTGGGTGGGGGGTGAGGAGGTAGGGGCGATTACAAAAAAAAAAAAAAATTTTTTTGGGGGTGGGGGTGGGTGGGGAAGTGGGGGGGTAGGCAGGGTAGGGGCGATTACAAAAAAAAAAAATTTTTTGGGGGGGGTGGGTGGGTGGCTGAGGGGTGGGGGTAGGAGGGGGTAGGGGGCGATTACAAAAAAAAAAAAAATTTTTTTGGGTGGGGGGTTGGGGGGTAGGCGGGAGGGTAGGGGGCGATTACAAAAAAAAAAAAAAAAAAAAAAAAATTTTTGGGGGGTGGGTGGGGGGTGGGGGGGATAGGCGGGGGTAGGGGGCGATTACAAAAAAAAAAAAATAAAAAAATTTTGGGGGGTGGGGGGGTAGGCGGGGGGGTAGGGGGCGATTACAAAAAAAAAAAAAAAAATAAAAATTTTTGGGGGTGGGGGGTGGGTGGGGGGTGGGGGGTAGGGCGATTAAAAAAAAAAAAAAAAAAAAAAAAATTTTTTTCGGGGGGAAGTGGGTGGGGGGTGGGGGTGGGGTAGGTCAGAGGGGGTGGGGGCGATTACAAAAAATTAAAAAAAAAAATTTTTTTGGGGGGTGGGGGTGGGGTGGGGGGTGGGATAGGCAATGGGGTGGTTGTAGGCGTAATATGAGTTGTACATTAAGGCCTCCATTTTTCGGAAAATGTTTTACTTAGAGACAGTCGGTAGGTCGTTTCTTGGAAGGGCGTAAAATGTTTCGGAAAGCGTTTACTTAGGCAACCAAACAGCGGAAAACGAGTTATTTTCCGGAAAACATTTTCCGGGGGCTAACCAAACACCGTAAAACAGGTTATTTTCTGGAAAACATTTTCCGGAAAATGTTTTACGGTGAAACAAACGGAGCCTTAAAGTGAACAACTTACCCCTAAATCATGATATTCAATTTTTTTTTAGGTTTTATAACGGAGGAAAGCAAGTCTGGATCATAACACACACATCACAAACACACACAGGCATAGAGAAAAGATTAATAGATTGGGGGCGGCAGCGGCGGCAATTACATAGTCCCTGTAGGGTTGAGGTAGCGCCGTATCGGTCAAGTGGTAGAGGTGGTGGAGGGGCAGAATCGCGTAAGATAGACCGTGTGGGGGAATCTTTGAATCACACAAATTGGCTTCCAATTTTTCTTTGCGTGCTTCGTACGGTCTATCCCCACGCTAATCTGCTACTTCCTCTCTTCTCTTTTCACACACACACACACACACACACGCACTCATTCTTTCTCTTTACTTTCATCTCACAGCTGTTGCGTACTGTTTTTAGGGTTTCTCTTCCCCACCACTGCAAGAACATCCATCCTTCTCTCCAGTCTCTTTTTCCTGCTGTTCTCTGCTCTTGTTTTCTTAATTTAATACTGTATTTTATTTAGTTTGTTGTTGTAATATTTGAAAAGAAAGAAAAAAGGACAACTTTTGTTGGAGTAGAATGGATGATCAGACTAGGGCTACAGTCCTTGAGGAGGAGGATGTGAGGTCGTCTTATTGGCTTGATGCCTGCGAGGACATCTCCTGCGATGACCTCATCCCTGGTTTTACCGATTTGGATTCCATCTCCATCCCGGAACCACTTGATCCTACTACGTCTTCCATTCAGGATGATGCCCTCGACCCTTGTTTCTTTGATGGCATTTTCGACAGTATTGCTAATTGTGCTGGCTTGCCTTCTCACCAACTTACGCCTATTGATGCTCAAGTGGACCCTCTTTTCCTGAATACTCAAGTTGATGACTCTCTGCTCTTGAGTTCCGACATCACTACTGCTCAGTCTAATGGACTCTCTACTGCTACTTCTGTTGATAAGGATATCAAAGAGTGTCAGCCTGAAGGACCCTGCAAGCATCATTATTTTCGCATCCCTGCAGGTGGTTCGGTTGCTTCTCCAGCGAGTAATGGCTTGCTCAGAGATAGTGGAGCGGACAGTCGTTCAGTTCGTTCTCCAGACAAGAATGGGTTGCACAGGAATGCTAAAAGGGACAGCAGTTCTGCTCAATATCCAGAGGGAAGTAGGTCTCACTGGCATGACGTTCGGGGAAGTGAACCTCACGCCAATGGGGATAGCCAAGAAAGATTTTGCAAGAGGTCTCGCTTTGAGAGGCAATTTTCCAGCATCAAGCAACAACCTCACCTCAGAGAAAGACCTAGAAAAAGGGTTAGGGATTGGGAAGAGACTGAAAGGAGAGATAAAGATTCCAGCAGGAGAAGAGAACATTATGGTGGCGGTAGAAAGGATGAGAGGGACAGGGACATGGATCGAAGAGAAGGAAGGGGTTATTGGGAGAGGGATCGATCAAGCAAAAATGAGATGATTTTTCGTGTGGGTTCATGGGAAGCTGTTCGAAATAGAGATGGAAAGCCACCCTTCGAGAAAAATTATGACTGTAATGGTGGGGAGCCAAAGAAAATTGAAGAGTGTAAAGAGAAAATACCTGAAGAGCATGCTCGCAAGTACCAATTGGATGTCCTAGAGCAGGCAAGAAGCAAAAATACTATTGCTTTCCTTGAAACAGGGGCAGGGAAAACGCTCATTGCAGTCCTCCTCATGAAAAGTCTTAGTAGTGATCTGCAAAGTCAAGGCAAAAAAATGCTTGCGGTTTTTCTGGTTCCTAAAGTTCCTCTTGTTTATCAGGTACCCATAGAGAATTCGTCTGTGAAGTTTAACTTTTAGTGCTTTAAAGAGCAAACTGAATTGTAAATTGTTGCTCTTGCTCAATATGCAGCAAGCTGAAGTTATTCGTGAGCGAACTGGTTACCTGGTAGGCCATTACTGTGGTGAAATGGGTCAAGATTTCTGGGATGCGCGCAGATGGCAGCGTGAGTTTGAGACAAAACAGGTGGCTATTTAAGTTTTTGCATAAGATAATAATTGGCTATGACCTACTCTTGCTAGCATTAAATAGATGTTAAAGATAAATAATACGCCTCATGTAAATTTCGCTGTTCTTAAGCTTTGATTGTCTTACTTGCCCTTTCCTACTCCTACTCTGTTATTTGTTCCTAAGAATCTAGGAAAAAAACATTTTGTTGTTGCTTGTTTGTTTCTATGTTTGTGTGCATCAGCAGTTGTTTTAGTTGCGAGGCTCTGAGTGGGTGTTACCAAGCCTCAACAGTAAAACCATATCTGTTTATCACTCACTGTACTTTCATATTTTTCTTTTGAATGCATAATATCTTCTTGAAATAAAAGGTTGTTATAATACTCATGAGGTTGATTGTACAGAGGCATATTCTGCCAGTTTTTGTTTAGTAGTCTAATGTACAGGTCATTCCTGAACTTACGATTCTGCATATTCGCAGGTTTTGGTGATGACAGCTCAAATTCTCCTAAACATTCTGAGACACAGCATAATAAAGATGGAGACAATTAATCTTCTTATTTTGGATGAGTGTCATCATGCTGTAAAGAAGCATCCATATTCTCTGGTGATGTCCGAGTTTTATCATACCACACCAAAGGAGAAGAGGCCGTCAGTTTTTGGAATGACTGCTTCTCCTGTTAACTTAAAAGGTAAATTTTAGTCAGTTGCCTTTATTAGCTTCCTAATTGAACTTAATTTTAATTTAGATTCATTTGATTGAGAGGATTAGTTCTTTTCTTATCAGATTTTTGTTAAGTATTAGTATCATGAACTCTATGTCCGTGTATTTTTATAATGATAGTTATATGCTGGATGAATGAGAATGTTTTGCTTATTGTCAGCTCAGGTGTATCTAGTCAAGTCGACTGTGCAATAAAGATTCGCAATCTCGAGACAAAACTCGATTCCATTGTTTGCACAATAAAAGACCGTAAGGAGCTGGAAAAACATGTACCGACGCCCTCGGAGATTGTTGTGGAGTATGATAAAGCAGCTAGTTTATGGTCTCTTCATGAGCAATTAAAACAAATGGAATTGGCAGTTGAAGAGGCTGCACAATCCAGTTCCAGAAAAAGCAAGTGGCAATTTATGGGTGCGAGAGATGCTGGGGCCAAGGAAGAGCTACGCCAAGTCTATGGTGTCTCTGAAAGAACAGAAAGTGATGGGGCAGCTAATTTAATTCAAAAGTTGAGGGCTATAAATTATGCTCTTGGTGAACTTGGACAGTGGTGTGCTTATAAGGTGGGAGTTCTGTTTTTGACTTTTTCTTGAGAAGTTTGGTGTTAAAAACTAAAAAGTGAAGCTCATCTTTGTATGTTAGTTGTAGAGCTTGTTAACTGGATTACCCTACATGATTTGCAACTTGAATTACGGAATGGTTATTTTTCATCTATCTGTTTGCAGGTTGCACAATCATTTTTGACAGCTATACAGAATGATGAGAGGGCAAACTTCCAGCTTGATGTCAAGTTTCAAGAATCCTACTTGAATAAAGTTGTCACTCTCTTGCAATGCCAGCTATCTGAGGGAGCAGTTTTACAAAATAACTCAAAAAATTTGGGCGAAGATGATCTGTTGTCTCAAGAAGGGAGGAATGCTGATGAGATTGAGGAAGGAGAGCTTCCAGACAGTCACAGTAAGTACTTTTCAATTGTCATTGTAGTTGGATAAATTCTGATCTTTAATGATTGGTATTGTTGGGCGTGACTAGATTTTATTCACGGCTCGGCCTTAGAGTTGCCTGCATTGAATTTTTCCACTTCTTCGTTTCCACCGGTGTTCTAAAAATCGTTCGCCTTTGCCCCGTCTAGGCGCTAGACAGCCATAAAACGCCGCGACTAAATTCAAATCCGCCAAATAGTGTATTCAGTCAGAAAATCGTCGTCTAGCGCCCTACGCGCTGACTAGTCGGGCTGGGCGCCGTCTACCGCCTAGATCTTGTTGTTTTAATATTTTTATAAAATATTTGGTCCTAAAACGGCGTCGTTTCTTATTTGTATAAGTTTCAAAAAAATCTTGAACGTAAGGCTCAAGTCGTGAATTGATTCACTGAAATCTTTAATCTCAATCTAGGGCTTACAAACAAAATTCCCAAATTAGTTTCCTTCTCCATCTTAGTTCCCTCTTCATCTTTGTCTTCATCTTCATTGTTCATTTCCGACACCGATTGTTGAGTCAAGGCTTGAGAGGCTTCACCATCCTCCTCCATCTCGCAGCCACTTCAAGTTATTTCACCTAAATAGTATAAATAATGTCTAAATTCTTAGCCCCGCCTAGGTCCTCTAGGCGCTAGGCCCGGCTCCGGCGCCTAGCAGCCGCATAGCGATTTCTAGAACCTTGGTTCCACTAAGGCCCTTTTTTTCCTTTTTGCCTGTGCCAAAGCGTATAACTTTTACTGGTTGGTACTAGTATACGCGTGAACACATCGGACCTTGTAGTCATGGCTTATCAATTTGTACCTCCAACCTTATGTCCTCATGTTCCTTCCAACTCTCCCGCTCCTCTGCCTAGTTAAATCTTCTCATTCATTCAGCCAATATGCATTCTATTTCTTGTATTTTGGCTCTTTCAAACACGTCTACCATGCATTGGGTCAATACATATTATCCATTTTCTGGAATTCTGGAATTTGAATACAATGCACGCCAATTTGGTGTTCCTAGCCATATTAAAAAGCTGATTTTTCCATTCTCAATGTAGGTTATATAGAATTTATGGTGTAATACCTACCTGATGCACCCATGCATACATGCAGATATATGAAGAAGCAAATCAACTGCATGATTAACTGAACTTGTACAGAACATATCTTTGGAAGTTCACATAAAAAAATCTCCAAGAAACTGATGATAAATTAAAGACACCACTTCTATCGAAAAACTTAACCCTACCTACACAAAAACTTGAACTGCATGTAAACATTATACAAGCAAGCCTGAAAAAATAAAATACCCTCTGGCCCACAATAAGTGTTTGCAATTTTCTCTTTTTTTTGTCAGTTTAAAAAAGTGTCGTATTCCTAAATAAGTCTTCCAGAAAGTGGTGTGTTTCTGTATAAGGAAATAGTCTTGGTGTAATTTTACCATGGTACAAGCAATGAACCAACAAGTAAAAGTGCATTGTTTAAAAATTATGCCATTGCAAGGATCGGTCTACACAACTGAACTATTTGAGGTTACTTGTTCATGTGACAAATACTCAACTTAACTGAGCTTTGTCCCAAATGCCCTATTTGAGGTTACTTGTTCACGTGAAATATATGACATGGAAATACATGACGTAACCACTTGATGAGTGAAAAACTTCCGTACTCACTTTGTCTACAATATCTATTGCTCTGAGAATTTTGATGAATTTTCTGCCTTTAACTTTGTTTATGTAACTTCATTTTACCAAGTGGTAATCTTTTTTTAGTAAGAAGTGCAAGAAGCTCCCTAGTATGTTTATATTTGGGGTTGAATCACTGAACTTTTCAAGTTTTGAGTTTGGTCCTTGAAGTTGAGTTGCACTGTAATAATCATGTCTTTGTGCTGTCAGCTGTTGTTTCCATGAAGAAGTCACTTGCATTACATGTGACCTCTTTTTTTCTTTCGTTTTTTTTTTTTTTTGGGGGGGGGTGTTGGGGTTAAATAAATAAATAAATCAAGACCTACACTTTAGTAGGAGGATATATATAAGGTGATTTTCTATAAACAAAAAGTTTATTGGTTCGGCTTGTCAAAATTTTTCTTGTTTCTCTTTCCTTCTCTTTTCCCTTTATTTTTAGCTTTTAATAACTACAAAAGTGAAAAATAGAACACAGATGAATAATAAAAAAAAAAGAAATAAATAGAAGAAGTTAAAAGAAGCAAAAGCAGGAGCAAACTTATATGTTTTTTCTGATTTCTTTTGATTTTTCTTTGTACTTGGATAGCAACTACAATGGTCCACGAGAAGTCCTTTATTTGGTACGAAAGAAACATTTTTATTTCCATGCTATTTAGAATATAATGTAATGGAATGGTCATTATTGTGTAAAACTAGCACTTATTGAATACAACAATTGTATGTCTTTTTATTAAATTTTTGTTTATGATTTTTATACAATCAACATCATAACATTTGGGCTAAACCAAATTGCTACCGTTAACCACACAGTAAAAGTAATAATTCAAAAAGAATGAAGAACTTTCCCAATAGCTTCAGGCATTTGACAATAGAGCACCAGCAATTTGATGATTTCAATGATGGTATTGCGGCTATTGCCGCTGGGAAACAAAACTTGGAATTGGTTAGAGAACTGAATTTGGATGGGTGGTGATGATGTTGCTGGTGGGTAACTGCTGAAACTTGGTAGGCTGGCCAGAGACATTGATCTAGTTGTGCAGATCTCGTTACGGTGAAAGTGTTTAATCTGACTGATCTCATTGGATATAGTCTGGTGATGACGAAATTGTCAGGAACCCAAGAGATGGAACTACTTAGCATGGTTTTCTTCTTTCGCGTTAATAATGGTGGACAGTAACAGCAGGCCAGCAGCTATGTTGGCTTCTACTGATGGATATTTTTTTCTCATCTCTGTTTCTTGTTATCATTTATGGCCCCCATATTTTTTAATTGGAAAGACACATCATTTTTATTTTATTTGAATGAAGGTTCTCATTTACCTATTTTACCCCCTCTGAAGAGTTCATAGCAACACATCTGGCTACTTTACAACAGAATAATTGACGGAGTTACTAGAGACATGATTTTTGTTTCTTTGAGGTTAATATTTTACTCCCTCCGTCCTTGAATGAATGTCCAAACTTCACTTTAAGGGAATATACAAAAATGTTAAACTTAAGCACTTTTGGTAACACGGGTACATAAAACCCCTTAATGATCTCATCATATTGCATCATGATTATGAGAGTGTAAATTAGAACTTGTTGTATGATGAGTGGAGGATTAGTAACTTCTCCAAAAATTGGACATACATTTTGGGACAAAACTTTTGGAACTTTGGACATTCATTTAGGGAAGGAGGGAGTATATTTTTTTTGAATGAAAGGTATGATGAGGCAAACACCTTAATTATAAGATGCGCAAGGAAAAGTAAGAAAATGCACAGTGGATCCAAAAGATCAAATCCTGCCTGCTCAATATATAGTGTAGATAACCTTCATCTTCTTTCTTTATTATCTTAATCACATCATATTTCTGTATTCTCAATGAACCATTTTCCATCTCAAGTGTGCATTCCCTTGAAACTCTTATGTGTCTCAAAAATAAGAGCCATCTTTCCTTTTGAGATTTACTACAGGTGGACTAGGCCTTCACCACTAGGATAGTCCTTGAACTCATCAGCCTTCCTTCTTAGTGACAAGTGTCCTGTCCATTTTTACCGGTGGAAGTGCAATCGTCACTAACTTCCTGAAGTTACCCTCTATTAAAATGCAAATCTTCATTCGTTTTGTGAGGAGGAAAAGAGGAACGCTATAATAGGCCCAACAGTATCAGGATCTGAAGATGTTTCTTCTTGCGGTTCAACAGGCCACTGCCTTATAATGACTGTCGGTTTCTGATTGTATATTGCCGTGAGTATTAAGTGTGTCTGATGTGCAGATGCGCACATTTGTTTGTGTATGATATGTATGCATATATACCCACATAAAATTGCTGATACTCGTCAAAAACGTAGTGCGAATAAAGTGGGTTGAGCTTATGATGGGCTATAATAATGAATAATCAAGTATCTAGAAACAGTTAGCATCTCAGCACAAAGCTATGGGTAGAGATTGCTTTCCCCTTTCTCACGAGTTTATCAAATGTTTCTGATTGCATTTACGCCATTACATGCATGGTGGTATAGTTGTCTCTGGCGGAGAGCACGTTGACGTGGTTATAGGAGCTGCTGTGGCTGATGGAAAAGTAACCCCGAAGGTTCAATCTCTGATTCAAATCCTTCTCAAGTATCAGCACACAGAAGATTTCCGTGCCATCATTTTCGTCGAGAGAGTTGTTTCTGCCTTGGTACTCCCAAAGGTTAAATGTTCAACATGTTACTTATTTTTTGGGGTTCTCCCTTTACTCTTTCAATTAACTTACTGGCATACTTTGGTTCATCGATTATGCAGGTGTTTGCGGAGCTTCCATCCCTGAGTTTTATCAATTCAGCGAGTTTGATTGGACACAACAATAGTCAGGAAATGAGAACATCACAAATGCAGGATACGATTTCCAGATTTAAAGATGGTCGTGTATGTTTGATTACCTATCTTGTTAAAATGATTTTATATTTCTCAATAATTTCCTTAATAAGTAAGTGGCTTCCTGTTATTTATATAGGTGACACTTTTAGTTGCCACTAGTGTTGCAGAGGAAGGACTAGATATTCGGCAATGCAATGTTGTTATACGCTTTGATCTTGCGAAAACCGTCTTGGCATACATTCAATCTAGGGGTCGTGCTAGAAAGCCTGGGTCAGATTACATCTTGATGGTTGAGAGGTATGTCTAGCATATTTGGTACATCTTAGTATTATTGAAGATATGTTTATGATAAAGCTACCAAGGGCTACTCATTTTTATCTCTTCAGGGGAAATTTGTTACATGAAGCCTTCTTAAGAAATGCAAAAAATAGTGAAGAAACCTTGCGGAAAGAAGCAATTGAAAGGACAGACCTTAGTCATCTGAAGGACACTTCGAGGTTGATTTCTGCAGAGGCGACTCCTGGTTCAGTCTACCAGGTGGAGTCAACAGGTGCTGTTGTGAGCTTAAATTCTGCTGTAGGGCTTATTCATTTCTACTGCTCTCAACTACCTAGTGACAGGTGCAGTTACTTCTCGCTGCTTGATCCTTTGCACATGCATAATTTGTTCTGGAATCACATTTTTATTCAGCAGAAGATAGTAGTTTCTGATACGGTTTCTCCTTATATAAGGTACTCGATACTGCGCCCTGAGTTTATTATGGAGCGACATGAGAAGCCAGGAGGTCCCACTGAATATTCATGCAGGCTTCAACTCCCTTGTAATGCTCCTTTTGAAAAACTTGAGGGTCCTGTATGCAGTTCATTGCGCCTTGCCCAACAGGCATGATAGCACTTTCCATCCATGTCCATTTCCTCAACCAGCAATCTGGAAAATTCTTCTAACTTACACTCTTTAACACGCAGGCTGTTTGTCTCGCTGCTTGCAAGAAGCTTCATGAATCGGGGGCTTTTACTGACATGCTCTTGCCAGACAAAGGAAGTGGAGGAGAAGGCGAAAAAACTGACCAAAATGATGAAGGTGATGCACTTCCTGGAACTGCTAGACATAGGGAATTTTATCCTGAAGGCGTAGCTAATATTCTCCAGGTAAGTTTACACCCTCTGCACTCGTTATTGTGATTTTCTCAATTTACTACTAATAAAAATCGGTACATTATTCATTTTGGGTTTAATCCTTTTTCTCGTCATCTGATACATTCCTGTGACGTGTTCAAATTGTTGATGTCTTAGAGTAGAGTTTACAGAGTATTTTCTTTTGTTAATATAGGCGTGTATGGTTGTTGAATAATTTGTTTTGGACCTCTTTAACCCTGTTTTATATTCAGCTCCCTCAAAAGTGAATCTATTTATAGCTTGTGGTTTGCAGAATGCTTACAGCTTATGTCTGATCCCTTCCTTTTATCCTCTTATTAGTAGGAAGACACGGTATATATATGGGGGTGATGCTGGGATAAGAGATTAGCTCAAACCACTGTCATTTGGAGAAGACTGACCCCCCAACCCCCCCCAAAACACATTCTTACAACTAAATGTTTTACTAACGCACAAGAAAGACAATGCTGTGAAAGGTCTAGGTTACTGTTCACTTGATCATCATCTTTCTGACTAGAAGAAGTAAATGACAAGAGAAAGTGAAGCAGGACTAAATCAGGCAAATGACTTTGGAAGTAAGTGTAGTACAATGATAATTCTTCTGAATAGGATTTGATAGACGGATAGAGAAAAGGGAAGAGAAGGAATCTGAGAACTGGCGTATAGCTGGAGTAATGGCAAAGAAGCATAAAAAGAGTGAATGAGCTAATCATTGTCAGTTCACAAGTCAGCTTCACAAGTAATATTTTCCAGCTTAGTCTTTGCAGGATACTCCAGCACTGATGAAAGAGCAATTAAATATAATTGCTCTCGATTAGGCCCTCAGGAAAAAAAAACTCATGTTTAAATTGTGCATCACCCAATCTATTGCCATTACAATATTTTCCAGCCTTACCTGTCCTGAGGCAAGTTCATACTCCATTATGCATCTCACACAGTAAACTGGTAATCTGACTCCGCAATTATATGCACCTACACCACGGTTCCAAGACACTAGCAACATAAGGTTTTCTTCATATATTTTATTATGCATAACGGTCACATACTGCTTGTACTTTTGCCTCTACTTCTACTTCTACTGTAATTTAGGATTCAACTTTTATCTGGAGAGGTCCATGTTAGTGAATGACACTTTGTTTGCCGACAGGGAGATTGGATTATACCTGGGAATGCTGAATGTGACAACTCCAAAATGTTTAATATCTATATGTATGCTGTGAAATATGTAAACGTTGGGTCCTCAAAAGATCCATTTTTAACTCAGGTTTCAGAGTTTGCGTTACTATTGGGCAATGAGCTGGATGCAGAGGTATGTTTTCCTTTGTCATCTAATCCTGAAACTTGTTGCATGATGACTACTTGTCCTAAGCAAAGATATGGTTAGCAGGTATTATCGATGTCAATTGATCTCTTTATCGCCCGAACGATGATTACAAAGGCATCTATTGTCTTTTGGGGATCTGTGAAAGTTACTGAACGACAGGTTGCTTACTTGTTTGCTTTCCTTTGCTGTCTCTTAAATCATGAGTGATTGATCGTTGTTTGTAATATTAGTTGCTTGCTCAAACTGAATAATTTTGCTTCTGCTTTCTTGCAGTTGGCCTCCCTTAAGAGCTTTCATGTTCGTCTGATGAGTATTGTATTGGATGTGGACGTTGAACCATCCACCACCCCCTGGGATCCTGCAAAGGCGTATTTATTTGTCCCTATGGTTGAGGATAGGTCTCGACATCCTATAAATGATATTGACTGGAATCTAATAGAAAAAATAGTCTCGACAGATGCGTGGAACAACCCCCTTCAAAGAGCTCGACCAGATGTGTACCTTGGCACAAACGAAAGGACACTGGGTGGAGACAGGAGAGAGTATGGATATGGTAAATTACGTCATGGCATGGCCTTCAAATCCCATCCCACCTATGGTGTTAGAGGAGCAGTGGCGCAGTTTGATGTTGTCAAAGCATCTGGATTGGTTCCTGATCGAGATGTTGATGGAATGCCTAATATAGTTGATTTGACGGTTAATAAGCTAATGATGGCTGATTTTTATACCAGTGCGGAAGATCTGGTGGGAAGAATTGTTACAGCAGCTCATTCCGGAAAGAGGTTCTATGTTGATTCAGTCTGCTATGACATGAATGCAGAGAACTCATTTCCAAGGAAAGAAGGCTATCTTGGACCTCTTGAGTACACTTCATATGCCGATTACTACAAGCAAAAGTAAGAGTCTTATCACCTTCTGATTTACTTAGTCTTTCTCTCTCCAATGACTGATATGAAGTTGTAGCCTACCCCCAACAAATTTGGACAATGGCTGAGATTAATCGAGTAATTGTCTTTTCTCCACTTTATCAATCCCCCCACTCCCCCACCAAGAAAAAGAAAAGAAAAAGAGGATGCAAAAAGAATGCTCCAACTTTGTCACTATCTCATGACATGAATTAAAATTTGGAAATCATTGGAGTGCCGCGCTCTTTATTGGCGAGTCCATACGATGATTCATGTTAGCCGACCCCAAATCATATTGGGACTAAGGCTTTTTTGTTATTGTTGTTGTGTGTGTGTATATATATATAAATATAAATATGATGTTACTAAATCACCTTTGTGTTTTATCATGTCCCAATGTGCACTTGCAAAAATATATTGGGGACACTAAGGGTTCTCATGAATAGCCTAAAAGTCAACTTTCTTCTTTAAAAAAAAAAAAACTGAAAAAATGGAGGCTTTAGTTTGGGAACTAAAAAATTATTTGAGATAAAAATGTATCTGACACCTTAGATAGCTCAGAGGCATCACTGGAAAAAAGACTAGCATTACTTATCTGATACATTTATTTAGTCAACCACACTAAAGCAAATATATATAAGCAAACTAGGGTATAAAAACATAGGGGAGTTGCCAAAGTGATGTCTAGACTATCTGCTTGTGCGCCAGCCTTGGCCAAAACATCCGCAACACCATTGCCTTCCCGATAAGCAAAAGAGCACCATATGTTCTGGAAGGCATCCATAAGCAGTCTACAGTCTGAGATTAAAGTCTCCAAACCTGCCGGAAGGTCCTTGCTCCTGCAAAGAAGATTAAACGAAGCCATTGAATCAGTTTCAACATGTAGTGATGTTATTCCATGCTTGATGGCAGTCTCCAGGCTGGTGCGAATTGCCCAAAGCTCTGCCTTCATGTTGTTTGAAGTTCCAATGGATTTACTAAATCTATAAATACAATTTCCCATCTGATTTCTGATAATGCACCAATGCCAGCTTTGCCAGGGTTCCCTTTGGCCGCATCATCGGTGTTAAGTTTGAAAGCAGTATGAGGGGAAGGTCTCCGTTTTATGTCTATGGAGATAACTGGCACAGGAGTTTTTGGACGGGGAAGAAGGAACAAAGAGTACTCCATCATAAAAACTTGATGTTGCCTTTTAAAATTAAAGACTGAAATTGTCTCATTGTTAACAAAAAAATTATTTGACACTTCCATATGAGCCAGTAGGAGTAAATCATATGAGCAACGGCAACCAATTTTTTTTCTTGATTTCTTGGTTTAATAGGAGATGGATGAACATGTTTGGAGAAGATAAAGGAGTAATATGACAGTACTAACGAATACCATTAAATCCTTCACAAACATTTATGAGATGCCATATGGAACCTTCCTCTTTAGAGCAGATCGGACATAGAGGAGAAGCTAGAATGTGGTTGCAGTGGGGATGGCACCTTTGCTACACACCCAGATGAAATGTAGAAGTTTTCGAGTACATGGGATCTTCCACAACTTCTCCCAAGGAATGAAAGGCTGAGAAATTTTGTTTCGAGAGCTATCCCACAGCCACGATAGGTAGCTTTAATTGTGAATTTACCTGCATTGTTAGGTTCCCAAGCCATTTGATCTTGCAGAGAGGTGATGGACATTGGGAAATCTTTTAGCAAATCTAAGATGAAAGAAGGGAGATAGTGACTTAACTGATACGTTGCATATCATTGTGTGTAGCAACATATCTTAATTTATGGATGATGTTTTTTTGGCATGCCTCAAAATTCGATATTTTTGTTTACTATATTTCACCATGTTTGACAAAAGCTACTATATCTCTCTCCAGTCACTTTTACTACCCTCTGCACTTAAATGTTCAATCCTGGAGAGATTTTTCTCTGTAATTTGACATACATGGGGTACCTAAGTTGATTGAATATTTGTGTTTGTCGGACTAGGGTTTCATAAAATTTGGGTTCCCCTGCAAGATGTTCACTCGTATTAGTCTTGTTTGATTTACTCTCTCTCTCTCTCTCTCTCTCTCTCTCTCTCTCTCTCTCTCTCTCTCTCTCTCTCTCACTTTCTCTCGCTCTCACTTTAAGCATTATTATGTTCCTTGCCATCTCCGAGGTCATTAAAATCTCTGCATATGTACTCGTAATCTGTGACTTGTTAATACATAACATGGATATTTCTGTTAGTGTATGAGTAATCTCTGTTCTTACGAACAGGTATGGAGTTGACTTGATCTATAAACAACAGCCATTGATAAGAGGCCGTGGAGTTTCATATTGCAAGAATCTGTTGTCACCACGATTTGAACATTCAGATGGTATCTCTACCTACCTATCTTATACTCCCTCCGTCCCATACCTACGTGCACACTTTCCATTTTGGGCGTCCCAAATCTACGTGCACATTTCCTAAAATGGAAAGGAATCTTTACTATTCCCTCCACTCATTCTCTCTCCTACATTATTTTAATACTCACAACACCATTATAATTTACTATTCCCTCCACTCATTCTCTCTCCTATTTTATTTTCACACTCACAACACTTTCAATATAATACTCTCTCCTTAATTTACGTGAAAAGTCAAACTAGGCATGTAGGTCCGGGACGGAGGGAGTACTTTCTAGTCATATAGGTAGGTAGGTGGCATATCAAATTTGTAGCATTTCAGGTATTTGAAATGGATTTGATTTTTCAGGTCATGAAGGTGACTTTGACGAAACTCTTGATAAGACGTATTATGTTTTTCTCCCTCCTGAATTGTGTTTTGTGCATCCTCTTCCTGGATCACTCATTCGCGGTGCCCAAAGATTACCATCAATAATGAGGAGGGTTGAAAGCATGCTGCTCGCGGTTCAACTCAAGGGCATAATAGATTATCCTGTTCCTGCGATTAAAGTACGAGTGTGTTCTAGCTGATAAATTTTAATTGGTTATCATTTGTCAATTAACTAATGTATTCTCATTTTCTTTTCAGATCTTGGAAGCTTTAACTGCAGCTTCATGTCAGGAGACTTTCTGCTATGAAAGAGCAGAGCTTCTAGGAGATGCTTACCTGAAATGGGTTGTTAGTCGGTATCTTTTTCTCAAGTATCCCCAGAAGCATGAAGGTCAGCTAACTAGGATGAGACAGCAAATGGTGAGTAACATGGTGTTATATCAGTATGCATTAACCAAGGGACTCCAGTCATATATCCAAGCAGATCGATTTGCTCCATCGAGATGGGCTGCTCCTGGCGTACCACCTGTGTTTGATGAGGACACGAAAGAAGCAGAATCGTTCTTATTTGAGCAAAAAAAAGGCCCTGATGTGACTGTGGGAGAAAAGGATCACCATGGTAATGGGTATGAAGATGATGAGATGGAAGATGGTGAACTTGAGAGCGATTCGAGTTCTTACCGAGTGCTCTCTAGCAAGACATTAGCTGATGTTGTTGAAGCACTGATTGGAATTTACTATGTTGAAGGTGGGAAATATGCTGCCAATCACCTCATGAAGTGGATCGGGATTCAGGTTGATTTCGATCCCGAGGAGATAGACTCCTCAACAAGGCCTAGTAATGTTCCAGAAAGTGTACTTAGGAGTGTCAACTTTGACACTTTAGAGGGTGCCCTAAATATCAACTTCCGTGATAGGGGGCTCTTGGTTGAAGCCATCACTCATGCTTCAAGACCATCTTCCGGTGTTTCTTGTTATCAGCGGTTAGAGTTTGTTGGTGATGCAGTCTTGGATCACCTCATTACAAGGCATTTGTTCTTCACATACACAGATCTTCCGCCAGGGCGCTTGACCGACTTGAGAGCTGCCGCTGTCAACAATGAAAATTTTGCGCGGGTTGCTGTTAAACATAACCTTCATTTGCACCTTCGACATGGTTCAAGTGCCCTAGAAAAGCAGGTTTGCAATTCTGCTTCCGTTAGTTCAGCATTACTTGCCACCATAATGTCCGCTTTTGTCTATTTGCTATTTTCTTTTTTTGACTACCATTCTGCCTTTCAATACTATATTGACTACTGATCTGTTTTCCTCATTTTCATTGCATACTCAATTGTTGATTTCATATTCAGATACGAGATTTTGTGAAAGAAGTTGGAAATGAATTGTTAAAACCAGGTTTCAACTCCTTTGGTTTAGGAGATTGCAAAGCTCCAAAAGTCCTTGGTGACATTATAGAATCAATTGCTGGTGCTATCTTCTTAGATAGTGGACGTAACACTTCAGTGGTGTGGAGGGTCAGTTTTCCAAAGTGATCTATGTTAAAACTTGTAGGAAGCATCGAAATATAGATTTTCAATTCTTGCAGTTTTCTTGGCACTTTTCAGGTCTTCCAGCCTCTATTGCATCCAATGGTGACCCCAGAAACACTGCCAATGCATCCAGTGCGGGAACTGCAAGAACGTTGCCAGCAACAAGCTGAAGGACTGGAGTATAAAGCCACAAGAAGTGGTAACTTGGCTACAGTTGAAGTGTACATTGATGGTGTCCAGGTTGGTACTGCCCATAATGCCCAAAAGAAAATGGCACAAAAATTGGCTGCTCGTAATGCCCTTGCTGCCTTGAAAGACAAAGAAAGTGCAGAAGCTAAGCATAAAGGGGACGAGGATGGGAAGAGAAAGAATGGCAGCAAAACCTTTACCAGGCAGACATTGAATGACATATGCTTGCGAAGGAATTGGCCAATGCCACTGTACCGGTAAGAGGAAACATTTTATTTTACAGTAGTAAACTTAGCACATGAATGTATGTTGTATTTTTGTGGATTGAATAAAAGGACCTCAAATCTGCTCCGAGTAATGTTACTTGTGGTCTGGTCTTCGTAGGTGTGTCAATGAGGGTGGTCCTGCACATGCAAAGCGCTTCACTTTTGCAGTTCGTGTTAATACTTCTGATAAGGGATGGACGGATGAATGTGTGGGAGAACCTATGCCAAGTGTCAAGAAAGCCAGAGATTCTGCGGCAGTTCTACTTTTGGAGCTTATAAATAAAATGTACGCATGATTAAAGTCCAAAGTAATTAATTATTGATTCGTACATGGTCAAATGTAAACCCTTGTCATCTTTAAGAGCTTACCTGGATAATGATGAGTCCTGATTCTATCTTGGATTTGATATTTATGATGGCTACGAAGATGAAGCCTTGTTTTCAGTGATCAAGTATTAAAACTTGGTTTTCTGCTGTCTGTCAAGGTACTAGCTGTTGATTGGGTAATTGACCCAAACAAGAGTTAAAAGAGTTTGGGTAGTTATTTTCAGAGCGAAGATAAGAGTTTCCCGATATCTTCTCCATATCTCGTTGGTAATAGTGGTTTACAAGCAGTACTTTCCATACTAAGTGTACAAGTAACAAATAACATGCATGTAACATTTATATGAAAAGTAATAAAATATAAAATATATTAAACACAAGATTTGTTTTTCCGGTTCATCCCACATTTGAATTACATTTGGGGACAAAGTCAAGATATTCACAAATATAATAATTTGTGGTATTCTTCCTTCGGAATCACCACTCATGCAGCCTCTTAAGGGCACTATAATTACCTACCAATCTCTTTGACTCTCTTTGTAAATTTCGTTTATTCTTTTTTTTCGTAGCACATGTTAAGCCAAATTGGTAGGAAAACAGGCTAGAGGGGGGGGGGGGTGAATAGCCTGATTAAACTTCTTTTCAAAACCTTTAGAAAATGGCCAAGTAATATATCAAAAGCTAAACCAATAATAACCAGTTACGCAGCAGATTAAGTATTACTGGTTTTACTCACCCAAATCGGTTAAGTACAAGGAGTTTCAAAAGCAAGTTAAAATGCCATGCAAGTTATATTTCAATAGGTAAGACAAACAAAGCAGTTAAGGATTCAAAGGTTGTAACCGGTGATAAAGTTCAATCGGTTACAAGACAAGAGAAATGAGCAAACACACAAACAAAGGGACACATTTATTTGGAGAGGTTCACAGTGTTAAATAACTTCTACGTCCTCTACCAAGTTTGGTCAAAACTTGAATTTGTGAAAAGATGCACTATTAATGTCACTAGTCTATTACAAGTTGCAAGCTTTAAGATGTAAAGCTGCCTAAAGGAAAGTGATCACTAATGGATCCTGATACAAGATTGACCAAGTATTTTCAAGAGATGTGTTCACAAGTTGAACTGACTTCTCTTGGGTGTGAGTGTGATCAGTCAATGTGTTACATACATAGTCTTGTTGGGGAACACTTACAACAATTGATTGAGTGTGTAGTACATTGTTTGTCCTAATAAATAATCTAGTGAATATAAGGACATAATGTCTTGAACTTCAATCCTTGAACACTTGCAGTTCTTGACAATCTCACTCTCAAAGTCCCAATGCACCAACCCTCTTCAATGCTATAAGGAAGGTATTTATAGTGTCTTCAAATTAAGCTGTTGTCTTTGAAGGGCTTGAAGGGATGACTTGGTTTGACAAACATTAAATGAGAATATCTTCTGCATTGAATGCTTGAGATTTGAAGGATAACCATATTTGAAATTTCCACTGGATAAAGAAGTTGTTGTGAGTACTAGTAAATTGAACATTCCCTGAAATAGTTACTGACAAGTTAGCAACAAAGTCTTCATATCAATTGTTCTACCAACTTTAGCTAACTTGTAGGCTAAGTAGGTGAGAACAATAAATGCTTCATGATAGAAAGCTTGTTGAGGAATCTTGACTGATTGCAGCAACTAGAGCATAACCGGTTGACTGTCCCAACCGGTTGAGTGGTTTGACCGGCTAAGGGCATGACCGGTTAAGGGAGTCAACCGGTTGTGGCCTTGGCAGGTTGAACAAGTGAACCAAAATTTTCTTGGAAAATCTTAAGGTTTTCAAGTATGAAATTACTCGCATTTGCTCGGGGTCGCGAAGGTAGCGAGCGGTTTGAATTTCACGGAAAAAGAGAGTCGCCACGCCATTTTTATTATGGGCCAAAACTTTGAAAAAGACTTTTGAACAGGGATCGTTTTTATTATGAGCCAAAACTTAAGAAAGGCTTTTGAATAATGATCGTTTTAATTAGGAGCCAAAACTTAAGAAAGGCTTTTGAACAAGGATCGTTTTAATTGGGAGCCAAAACTTAAGAAAGGCTTTTGAACAGAGATTGTTAGGTTTGAAGGTCACGTTACGCCTCGGGAAGAGATTAATTGTGCTCACCCGAAACCCCTCGTATTGACGAGTCTTTCTACCTTTCTCAAAAATTGTGCGTGTGTGTGTTTGTGTGTTACTTGAAAATGAGTTTGAATGACAGTTTCTTGAATTGAAAATGAGTTTGAATGGCGGGTTTTGAAATGAGTCGGGCATATAACGTTACCCTTTTTTGATAAAATGACAGCAAAGGAAAGATTTTGATTTGAATCGGGCATTATAACGTTACCCTTTTTTTTTTTTTTGATAAAATAACGGTTAAGAAAAGTCATTTAAAGTAAATGACAGTTATGAAATGATGATCGACAAGTCAATTTATTGACTCGGATGTTAAAAGTAAATACGATCAACAAATCAAACGGTTACAAACCGAACGACAGTATTGAAATGACGGTATCAACGAATCAAACGATTCAGACGGTAAAAGATGCGATCAACGAATCAAACGATTCGGACGGTAAAAAGCATTATTTAAATGACAATCAACGAATCAAACGATTCGGACGGTAGAAATGACAATCAATGAATCAAATGATTCAGATGGTAAATGACATAATAAGATAAGGTGATAAATGACGAGTCAAGATCTCCCATTTTAACTCTAAATTACTCTTTTCGAAAGAGAAGAGTAATAGAGAGAGGGTCATTTCTTGACTCGAAGACAACGTAGTGTCTTCATTTTGAAGAGTTTGATCGGAACAGAAATAGCGAAAAGAAGTAAAAGGGGATGAAAGTTTAGATTGAGAAGAAGAGTTTACCAATCGTTAGGTTTCGGCTCTATCTTCCTAGGGTATGTGCTTATATAGGAAATGAGGGATTCACCTCAAGTGGGTTGCTTTAGGGTGTTTAAAGAGGAGAGAAATTCTGCTCTCACGTAGGTAGAACCTCCCCTAGTTAACTCTCGTTCGCACTCGAGTTTCCATCAATTCGGCGATGTTTCGGGAGGGTTTTGGGGTTGAAAACCAGATGGGAGTGTTAAAGGTGGGTTTGGGGTAAAAAAGTTGGTCTTAAAACTGAAAGGGGAGGCTGCTATTTATAGCCAATTTCAAGGGGAAAAACAGGCATGCCGGCCAATCTTGGACCTTGGGGTATTTTGGTCTTTTTTGGTTTTTGATGGGATTGATTTGACCTAGGGCTTGTGCATGTGTGACACATGGCATACCTAGTCACCAAGTAAGGGCATTTTGATCCTTTGGCCATATTTTGACTGTTTTGTTAAGTAAATGTCTGAATAAATGTCGAAAACAGTCCTGAAAAGTCCCGGAAATTCTCAGAAATCGCGTATTTTTGGAAAAGTGATATTTTTCTTGTGTTCTAACGTGTTTTTAATACACTTTAATTTTGAATGATCGGGACAGTCCTGAAAAGTCTCGTTAATTTGGAAAGTGTGAATTAATGGATTCTAACGATCCAGATTTGGGTACTTACAAAGTATTCAATCTTTGAGAAAATACAAGTATAAAACATTGGCACTAGCACTAAGGGGATCATAAGGGTACATAGAAAATTCTAAGTAGTCTAGTTAAAATTAGGGGTCCTCAATAATGCTTTAATGATTGAGATTAAGCAATTTCTAAAGCTATACATATATTTGACTAATAATCCCCTCCTAATTGCTTAAGTCCAATCATCCTAGGTATACATTTATCTTAACTTAGTAAAATAATGATCAAGAGTTTATATTTTAATTTTGTCATTCCCTAAGTCAAGTGACAACTTGATTTAACCTATGGAAGGAGATACAATAAAAATAAAGTAAGCTAAAGAAGATGGATGAATGAGATAATCTGCAAATTGAAAGAGTTAGTAGCAGTGAAGTCATTCATAGAAATATAAAGGAAATTTAAGAAAGCAAATATTAAACATTGAAATGAACAAGGTTGAGGGTAAAGAAATTCTCATTGATTCAAAAGATGCAACCGGTTGGAAAGCAAAGACATATATATCATCGGTTACATTCTAAAGTTTTGAAGCAGGATCGATTGAGGGGTCCTTGTCCTTTGAAGAAGTTGTAGCCGATGCAACCGGTTCAGACTTTGATCTTTTAGCTTCCCTAACTTACTTTTCTTTCTTTTCTTCTCTCCATCTCTTCTTTTTCTCTAATTTTCCAGACTGGCCACTTGCTATGAGATTCATTAGAACATCATTTTGCGCTTTAACCTTGACCAACTCAGTATTTGAATCTTTAAGTTAAGCAGACAGGTCACGAATCTTTAAATTTGCTTTCTTTAGCCCTTCAGTAGCTTCAATAAGATTAGTCTGAACGGCTATGGTTTAATCACATAACTGCTTGTTGGTATGGGTTGAATTTGTCAGCTCTTTAACAAGTTCAGTTATGGTAGTATCTTTATCATTAAGCTTTTCAACAAAATTGCCTAAAGCCATTGCACCCAGTTTCAATTCTGGACAGTCTTCTTTCTTCCTCCTCCTGATTGGACTTAGCAAGCCCATCTATCAGTGCATCATGAAGTTCTATCAAGTCTTGTACAATGGTTGGCCTTTGGAGATCATCATCTTCTAAGACATCAACAACCGGTTGAAGAGGAGACTGCAGGATAGCATCGGTTGAAGGAGGATTGGTCATGTGAATGTCGGTTGAAAGAGAGGGATCGGTTGGAGAAGGAGCATCAGTTGAAGGGGCTATATTGGTTGGAGAGGGTAGACCAATTGAGAGAGCAGCACCAGTTGGGGAGGTATCCATATCAACATCCTCAGAATCATCAGAAACATCCAAAACTGGAACAATAATTCCATTATTTTCCAGGCTCAAACCAACAACACACTCAAAATCTTTGGATTCTTCAAATGCCAAAATATACAATTCAGCAACCTGTGATTGCCAACTGCCTTAACCTTATCAAATGAGTCATCCTTAATAGGTTGATCAGTTGGAAGTTATATCTGATATTGCTCTGTGGCTTCACACTTCCATAATCTCGACGAATAAAAATTTGAGGCACTTGAGGCATAAAACCCACCATCTTGGTTATCTCAAAACTCCAAGAGAAAATCTTCAACTCCAACACCTTGGTCATACGATCGTTCAAAGCCAAGTAACAGATGAAAATGTTGTCGGTTAGAAGGGAAGATTCAACCGGTCGAGGTAGCCGTTGGACAACCTGACCAGCAATCTTTATAGAGCTTGAACGACCTTGCTTAGAAGAAATATAGGGTGACCGTTTGGCTGGGAAATCCATGACCAGTTGCTGCTCAGCCTTGCCTGGTAAAACTTTGGCATTTCTTGGGGGGGGGGCAGCTCTCTTCTTTAACCGTAAGATTCTGGGAGTTTGAAATCTTAGGCTTGTATCACCTGGTCCCTTTGTGTTAGTTCGGTGAGGAGGAGTATCAGCAGGAGGAGCACCTACTTTCATTGTTTCAACCACATCCACAAAAGTTTACATTCTGTCTTGCCTCCTTTTTCTTTGCAGCTCATCGTCTATGGATGGAGGCATAGGGATCAGTTGAAGACTGGAGTGACTTGTGACCTTCTCATGAATATCAAAAAGAAACATCCCGTTTGACAACCGGGTAATTGAAGCTCTAGATGTATAATAATTTAAAGTGTACATCAAATCCTTCTTGTCCACAGAGAAGTCAAAATTTGCAGGAGGATGAGCAGCATCAAAGGGATCATATTCAAAAGGCTCAGGTGCCTTGAATTCAATATCATCATCTTCCTCAAAGAAGTCAGAAAGGGTAGGATCCTCCTCCTCAAAAATAGGATCAACATCCTCAACAACAGTTTTACCCTTAAGCTGGGCACTAGCTTGACTGACCAAGAGACTTGGCTGAATAGCAACTTGAGTAGCTAACTCCTATGAAGATGAGCGTTATAGGTCTAGTTCACTCTCAAACAAGCTTTTGTCCATAGCTTCTTCCAGCTCAATGTCATCAGTAGCAACATCAACAGGCTTCTCCTCCTCAACCGATTCAGCAGATGCATCGGTTGAGGGAATCTCAACCGGTTGAACAACCGGTGAGGCAGCAATCACAAAATTTTCACCTCCTCCTAGGCTCGTAACCGGTGATGTATCGGTTAAGCCTCCTCCTAATCTCCTAACCGGTGCCATCGGTTGAGGAGTAACAAAATCCATCCTTGGCTGATCATGGCCACTTGAACTGGAGCTTGGCTAGAATGCTCACTATCATCACCCACATCATCAAAATCTTCATCATCATCACCATCCTTAAACAACTCTTCAATCTTTTCATCCGTTGTAGTAGTCCACTTATTTTTGTTAGAGTAAACCGAAGAGAAGAAGTCAGCAAGATTTACATTCTCCATAGCCTGCAGCTCTCTATCTACTTCCAGCATATTCTCTATAAGGTCCATCACATTTCTAATTAACTGGTTTCTTCTTGGATCCAAAGAAATAGGTTATTAATCAAATAGAGGAAGTAGATCGTCGGGATGTTCATATCTGCCCAACTGATAGGGGTTAGATTCCTTCGAAGTGTTTTTGGACGCCATATAGCATAGCAAAGTCTGTCCACACTGCATGAACCATCATATCTTGACGCAACCGATCTTGAGACAGATAGATAGCATTCCACATATTGGGAAGCAAGTCAAAGTATCGGTTGTAGAGCTTCAATAGGTCCTGCTTGGATAGAGAAGCATCATACTCACTCAGTTTCCAATATTTGCTAAAGTAGATGCCCTTGTCTTCGTGAGTATTCTCAAAATCAACACAGTTATAAATATCACCAGCAGGAACAGAATCTTTGCACAACTCATGGAATTGGATAAGTTTCTTGAGGAATGGAGGTAGATGATCAATTGGATAAATACATTTGGGAGAAGGGATAAGCTTATCTTGGACAGCCCAAGGGTTATTGTAGAAGATATGAAAGGTAGGGTTTCTAATCAGTTGACACTTCCTAACCGATGGGTTTGAGGCATGGCCGGTTATGGGTACCTCACCGGTCAGGAAGTTGTGTGAAACAACCTCTTAGGGATGAAAGGAACAAAAGTGGTAAGATCAGCTTCAATCAATCTTCTTCTCTCAGTATATTCTTTGGCCAGATGAGAGGAGGATTTTGGGATAGGTTTGGATTTTGGTAGAGAGGATGAAGTAGAAGAAGTTGGGAATTTTTGGACTTGGGCTAAGGTTTGTTTTCTGGCTGTCTTCTTGGGTCTGACTGATGGGGAGGTTGATGGTGTAAGTACCCCAATCCGGATAACTCCCCATCCGAGCACACGGGAAACACCGCGGACTCACGCAAACGTGATCCCGAAGACCCGTAACCTCCAAAAAGTCCAAAACCACCAACCAAACCAAGGCAGGACCTTTCCGGGATAAAACGGGACAAAATGACTTTTTGGGAATTACGAAAAATTGTTAGCCTGCAAAAGTGTCCGCACAGACAACTTTTTAGGGTGAAAATTATAATTACAAAATTCCCTTAAAGTCCACAATATTCCCTCAAATCCGGGAAAACCAAAAAATTGGATTACAGAAAGATCCGCGCGGATCATATTGCAGATTTTTGAGACCTATAAATAGAGGGCTTCCCTTCTCTTTTTTTTTACATACCTCCCTTCTCTCTTCCGTCCCCCAGCAAGATGGGACAACTCTAAGGCCACTCCGACCCTTCACGAGGCCCTCCGGCCCTTCCCGAGGCGCTCCGAAGCCCTCCCGAGGCGATCCGAAGCCCCGCCGAGCCATCCCGAGGCACTCCCGAGGCATCCCGAAGCCCTGCCGGTTCATCTCGAGTTATTTCGGTCCATCCCGAGCCATTACGGCCCATCCCGAGGAATCCAGAGGCACGCCGAACCTCTGCCCGAATCTACTAGCAATCCTGAGGCATGCCGAACCTCTGCCCGAATCCACCTAGCAATCCCGAGGCAGGTCGAACCACTGCCCGAATACAACTAGCAATCCCAAGGCACGCCGAACCTCTGCCCGCACATACCAAACCATCTCGAAGCGCTCCCGAGCCATCCCGAGACACTCCCGAAGTATCCCGAAGCTCTACTGGTCCGTCCCGAGCTATCCGGAAACATCCCGAAACTCTGTCGGCACACACCGGTCCACCCCTAGGCAATCCCGATCCATCTCGGTCCGTCCCGAAACACTATTCACAGTCAAACACTATTCCCCAGTGGAAGATAGACATGAACCAACATTGGTAAGTCCTTCTTCCAAATATATTTCAATATTTAAATACATAGCATACAATGTAGACATCATTTTCAAAATGCATTTTAAAAGCACACACACACACACACACAACTTTTAAAGAAAGAGTGGTATCGAAAGACTCGTGTATACGAGACAACTCGGATGAGCTCTATTATTCTTTCCCGAGGCATAACCTGACCTCCGAACTCAAAATCTCATCACACAACAAAACAAAACGCAAAATCGCCTTTTCTCAATGTTTTGGGTGTAATCAAAATGACATGGCGACTCTACAAAAAATGCTGCGACGACCTCCCGACGAAATGCAAGATGTCCGGCCCGTGCATGCGGATCGGGTAATTTCAGTTGGCGACTCCGCTGGGGACGTTTTGTTTTAAAAAAACTTTTAAACAAAAAAAAAAGAAAGATTTTTTAACAATGATGAGGGTCAAACTTTCATTTTACCCCTTCTTTAACTGTTGTGTGTGTGTGCATGTGCTTACTTTTATTATTCAAAAAAAAAACAAAACAAAAAAATGCATCATAATACATCTGTGTACATACATTTAAAATTCATTCTGCAATTTTTTTTTATTTTTCTCAGAAAAAGAATTTTAGTGACCGCACACTGCGCGCACTCTTATCCTGTACACTTCACACTACAACCCCAAACCGAGGATGGTCTCAGTTGCAGCTCGGTTGTGTAAGTACCCCAATCTGGATCACCCCCTTTCAAGCACCCGGGAAACACCGCAGACTCATCAACGCAGTCTCGGAGACCTCTGGCACTCAAAACCTTCTCAAAACCCTCTCAAACCCCCAACCAAACCAAGGGAGGAGCCTTTCTGGGATAAAAAGGGACAAAAGGACCTTTTGGGAATTTTCAGGAAATCAGAAAAGCAATTAAGGTCCGTACGGACCTCCTTGTTTCAATGATTACTAAATCCCCTTAAAGTCCACAATATTCCCTCAAATCCCGGGGAAAATGATTACTTCCCTGCAGAGTTGGTCCGTACGGACCTCTTTGCATGCAAGATGGTCCGTACGGACCTTATTGCTCAGGGAACACCATCATTCCAGAATATTCTCCATCATTGCAGATTCCCTCAAATCGAGGAAATCCAAAATTCTGGATAACCAAGAAGGTCCGTACGGACCTCTTTGCTCCGAAATTTTTACTATAAATAGAGGGCTCCCCCTCCTCATTTTCACAGACCTCCCTCTTCTCTCTTCCTCCCTTAGCCTTCTGGCTCCCCTCTAAGTCCTCTTGAGGCACTCCCGGCCCCTTTCGGATCCTTTCGAGGCCTTCCGAGCTCCCTTGTGGTGCTCCGAAGCCTCCCCGAGCGCTCCCGAGACGCTCCCGCGCCGCCCGAGGCACTCTCGAGGTACTCGAGGCCCCTCGTGGTACTCCGAGGCCTTGCACGGTCTTTCCACGGTGTCCGGCTCTTTCCGAGTCAAACCGACGATCCCAAATCACGCCGAAACTCTGCCCGAGTGACTCCTGCCACCACAACGCACGCCGAACCTCTGCCCGAGTGATCCCGACGATCCCCACGCACGCCGAATCTCTGCCCGAGTGATCCCGACGATCCCCACGCACGCCGAACCTCTGCCCGAACGCAGTCTACAACCTCAACTCACGCCGAAACTCTGTCCACAGACAACCGGTCCCTCCCGAAGCAATCCCAATCCGTACCGGAACGCTACTCCGACCTCAAACACTATTCCCCAGCGGAAGACAGACACGAACCAACATTGGTAAGGCTTCCTTCCTATGCTATTTCAATACATTTCCATACATAGCATACAATGTAGACATCCGATACAGCATGCATTTTTAAAAGCACACACACACACACACAACATTTAAAGGATATTAGGGGTATCCGATAGACTCGTTTTACGAGGCTACTCGGGTGAGCTCTAATATTCTAATATTCTCTTCCCGGGGAGTCATCTGACCTCCGAACTCAAAATCTCATCACACAAAAACGGTTTAAAATTATCTTTAAACTGATGCCCTTTTTCAATGTTTTGGGCTTAATAAAAACGGCGTGGCGACTCTACAAATGCGAAAACAAACGGCGAGACACCTCCAACGCGAAAGATGCCAGATGCCGGGGCCGCGAGGCCTTTCTCGGATCCGGGCTATTTCAGTTGGCGACTCCGCTGGGGAAATTTTGTTTTAAAAACTTTTAAACAAAACAAAAGATTTTTAAAACGATGATGAGGGTCAAACTTTCATTTTACCCCTTTCTTTAACTGTTGTGTGTGTGTGCACGTGCTTCGTTTTTATTTTACAAAAAAAAAATAAAAATACAAAAAAAAAATGCATCAATATACATCTGTGCATACATTTAAAATTCTTCAAAAAACTCCTGTTTTACTCAGAAAAAGAATTTTAGAGACCGCACACTACGCGCACTGCTGCCTCGGTTACACCGCACCCTACTCACACTGCTGCCTCGGTTACACCGCACGCTACTCGCACTGCTGCCTCGGATACACTGCACACTACAACCCTTAACCCGGAGTGGTCTCGGTTGCAGTCCGTTTGGTCTTCCTAGGCCTCTTGGGCGCGCACGGGATCATTCCAAACATCCCATCCTAGCCAAGCGTCAACCCCGCACGTTTCGAGTCTTGAGTCACACTCTGTCCGAGACTTGGTTGGTTTTACCCGGTCCGTGTCATACGGCTGGATACATATACCATGCCGGCCATTTTCCGAGTCAAGGCTCGGAACTCAAGATCCCTTGCGCAAGCAAAGCGATGAAAGGTCATGCTAAAATCTTGACCTGATCTTGATTTCCGAAGCTACACCTGCACGATGTTCCGTCCCGGATATACATCCATGCTCGCATGACACCATGTCATCACGCCTTTGATACGTCAGCCATGACAATATGACCCGACCAAACGCCTAACGTCACAGAGCCCTTGCGCAAGCAAGCAAAGAGAGGTCATGCCGAACTCTTGACTCGATCTTGACTTAGTGGCCGGCTCGGTTCACTATTCACATGGCTAACGCATCAAAACGAACATGACAGCTCGGCCCTTAGGTTCGATTTTTCTTTAGGCCGGTGGAAACCGCTTGCACTATAGGACCCTCGCCCGGGTGTCCACCTGGGATGTCGAAATACGGGTGCAAAACGAGGGGCTTATAGCCGCACGAGATGGTCTCCATCGACCCAGGATCTAGCATAGTTGCGAAAAGAAGAGCAATCTTTTACAACCTACCTAGGATTTCGAGAAAACTGTTTTAAGTAAATTAAAACAACAAAAAAAAAATCAAAAATAAAAGAAACGGAAACCGCATGCCACGTGAGCTTTCCCTTTTATCCCGTTAGGCCATTCCCGTGTCTAAACCTTGCCCATCACCCCTCCGCCTAGAGAGTGGTCGAGAGTACCCAGGGAACTCGTCTCCCAAAGTGTCAAAACAGCAAGGTCCTACCCACCTCCGTCACTGTGGCACCAATTCCCCATGGCCAAGTCGGTGGATAACAAGGATGAGAACGGGACCTTACCCCCAAGAAATTTCCCAACACCGGAAGAAGTTTGGAAGGTCCTCATGGCTATTTAGAAACGTCAAGGTGAGCAACAAGCCTGGATCGAAGGTGCCATGCACCACTTCGGAACCTTAGCCACCCAACTACCTGGGGCTTCCCAAGCCATGATCGCTCTGGCCTCTAACATCTCTCATTGTCTCCCGTAAGTCAACCTCGTTACCCTCGTACGAGCCATGCAGTTATGACGTAAGACCACAAGACCTTCCAGAGGAAAGCCTGCCCATCCGGCCTCCCGAGGTCCGGTACCACCGCCGAACAACGAACACATCTGGTGGGACGCCTGCGATTGCGGTGCTTGTGCGGAAATGGAATTCTAGGATGCAATGAATGAGGGCCGTCCTCGACGAAAGAAGAAGCTATCTTCTCAACAAAAGCGAAAAGAGGTATGAATGCGGTGATCCCACGGTCGGAACCCTTGGAGAACCCTCGGGAAAGTTTGACTACTATGTCATCTACTCCAAAGAAGCCTAGCTCGCACAAGGCCATGGCAATGTACGCTCCATGATCACTGGGACGAAGCTTCGCACCGCCACCGAAGGCCCGAAGGTCCAGATAATCCAACCCCGTCTTGGGAAGATCTCAAAGCCACTATTGATGCTTCGGTAAAAGCCATGACGGTGAACGAATTGAAATGCGCGATCGGCCTTACGCCAATCGAGGCTCCTCCCACTCCGAAACGGGAGAGACAAGCAAAACCATAAGTCCAGAGGTGAATGTTCGACACGTTCCGGCCAAATCCCGATGAATCCTCCACGGACAGACAAAAGGCCGCCCATACCGAGCCACGGGTTGAAAAGGGGCCCTACGCCAAAGAAGCCGAAATCTTGGACCCAAAGGTTGAAGATCTGTCTTGACACGGCTCAAGCGCACTCAAAGCTAACATCTCATTCCGGTCCTTACTCACTTCATCTTACCCGCATAAGCTCAAGTTGGAAGAAAGCCTGGCCCAGACTATGGTTCCCATCACAGTGACACCTGATGAAGCAGTTCAGATGATTGGCAACGTCAATTACAGCAATATCATCACCTTCACAGAGCTCGATCTCCCAAAATTTGGGGCTGACCACAACGAGCCTCTCTACATAACAGTTCAACTGGACGAGCGCCGTCTCCCTCGGGTGTTGGTAGATGGAGGATCATCCATGAACGTCCTTCCAGCCAAAATGATGGATTTGCTAGGGATCAAAGCAACTGATCTAAAACCCTCGACTCAGGCAATCAAGGCATACGACTCAACATCCCGCCCAGTCTTGGGAATAGCCACCTTGAACTTGTGGTTCGGAAAACAAATGGTCCCGACAGATTTCCAAGTCATCGACATCCCAATCACATTCACTGCCATTTTGGGACGCCCTTGGCTACATCAGATCAATGGGGTGGCATCCACTCTCCATCAATGCGTAAAGTTCATCCAAGGAACAGATCTGACCATCATCTACGGCGACAGCATAGTCACTGAAAGGACCGACACCAACGGCGTCCCGGTTTTAGAGATCAAACACGATGATGACGGCATGATGCTCACAGGGTTCACCATCGAAAGCCCAAAGGCCCAGGTGTGCCACATAGATTTGCCTTTGATTTGGGACAAGATTCCTCCCCCGATGAAAATGATGAAGCACATGAACTACATCCCGGGGCTCGGTTTGGGAAAACGCCATCAGGGCACTCAACAGATCATCAATATCAAAGAACGAGAATACCCCGCACGGCCCGGGATACTCTCCTACTCCCGAACACATTGCGGAGGACAAGCGAGCCGCGCGAAAACGCTCCACGAGATAACAAAAAGAGGCTTGCACGCAATCTCCGATCTTCGTCCTTACGGCTTCGACATGACCAAGTACTTCACAAGGAAGGCCTAAGAACTTGGGAAGAAGATCCGTAAAAGGGAACAGAATTAATCGGCCGCCAAACAAAGCCGGCCGACAACCATGGACAAGCTCCAAGCAGTAACTGGCAAGATTCGGAGGCCTCAAGCCAAATCCTGTCCGAAGAGCATTCCTCGACACACCGCCCTGCCGGGATCCACAACCACCACTATTCACAACGAATTTTGGTTCGGGAAAACCCCTCTTTGGCAAAAGAACTCGAAAATCTCTCTCGTCAACACTCCCGCCTTCAACAAGCGGGACGAGCCCGCATTCGAGCTAGTAATGCCCAAGACAAAGCAAAAGACTCCGCAGCGATGCTTGGGACGAGCCACCGCTCCACGCTCTTCAAAGAAGAAATCGAGATGCCGATCTAATCGATTTTGTTTCGATAACTCTGTGATAGCAATGATCGGGAACGGTGACATAAAGCCCTTCAAGCCCCATCTCCTATCAAGCTCATTGCCACTCAATAACCGGGTCACTTTCTCCGACTCCACCGCCAAAGAAAAAGGACATGATCGAACAACTTGGTCTCGACCCTCGAGTCCTAGAGTCTAGTGTCAAAACTCATCCCGAGTCCATTAGCTTTGAATTTGAGTCTCTCGAGTCATCCGATGACCTCACGCCGTAAGATTACGAACTCATTGCCAATAATGTATTCCCGTATGCTCTTAATGAATGCTTCGATCTTTCCGAGTATCCTCTCATTGCATCTTTAACAACCGATAAATTAACTAACACACAAACAAGCTAATAACGATTCACTTGATAAAGAAGCGTACACATTAAACGAACAATACATTAAGCACATCTTTAAGCATGTTGTCAAACGAGAGAAAAACCGGGCCCAAGCTACCGAGGAGGATTTAATCACAACGATTTGCAAGATTGCTGAAGAGCCAAAGAGACGCAAGTCCGATGCCATTTCCAAAGACAAACCAGACTTTCCAATACCTCAAGAGCGGGGAAACCACCTTCATGAACAAGGAAGACCCACACACGAAGGGGTCAAAACCAAGAGCATCATGGCCCTAAAACGCCTCGCCTCTCACTTCGTCATCCTCGGGGACATGCTATACAAGAAACGCTACTACGGGCCACTCCTACGCCGCATCGCCCAAGAAGAAGCAAGCGTTCATGAACGAAGTCCACAATGGGGCTTGCGGTCCCCACATGAACGCCAGAGCCCCGATGCAAATCATTCTCGTGATGGGCTACTACTGGATCTCCATGGAGGTAGATTGCATCCACTTTGTCCGAAATCGCGACAAGTGCCAACGGTTCTCCAACCTCAATCATCTACCACCCCACGATCTCTACCGCATGACTACACCCTCGGCCCTTGCCACTGGGAATTGACGTCATCGGGAAAATCGCTCCGCCAGCAAAGAACGGTCACGAGTTCATCTTAGTAGCCATCGACTACTTCACCAAATGGGTCGAAGCCAAGTCCTACAAGGTACTCACCTCCAAGAAGGTCGCGCATTTCCTTAAAGAAAACATCATCTCGCCGATACGGCATCCCAAATGAGGTCATATCGCACAACGGCTCACACTTCGAAGGGGAATTCGATAGATCGCCGGGCCGAATTCAAGATCACACGTCACAAATCTTCTCCCTACCGCCACAAACAAACGGCGCCGTGGAAGCAAAGAAACAAAACCCTCGAACGGATCATCCGAAAAATGACCACCCGAGGACGAGATTGGCCCGAGAAGCCGCACCTTGCACTTTGGGGCTACCGCACATCGCCGTAATGCCCACGAGAGAAACCCCATTTGCCCCGACGTATGGGATGGAAGCGATCCTTCCCATCGAGCTAGAAATTCCCTCACTCCGAGCGCCTTCTTTGGAAAATGACATCAACGAAGTCGAATGGCCCGAAGCCGACACGACGAATTGGCTCGCTAGACGAGCGACGACTAAAGGCCATGGAACACGTCCGAGCCTATCAAAGCAGATGGCTAGAGCTTTCGACAAGAAAGTCAAATCCCGAGACATCGTGAAGGTGACCTCGTACTCAAAGAAAAGCCTCCCACTCGAACCAACCCATCGGGAAAATGGGAACCCACATGGATCGGCCCTTTCGTGGTTCAAAAGATCTTCTCCGGAGGCGCCATGAAGCCGATGCACCTAGATGGCAATCCCTTCATGAATCCAAATAACGGAAGCAAACTTCGCAGATACTTCGCCCGAAGAAAGACAGTTTTGTGCATCTCTTGGCACTCCATGTAGTGTCGAACTACGAGACACGAGCCCTCTAGTCCGGGGAACGTAGGCAACCTTAATTGGTCCGTCTAAAAATACACAAAAAGTCAAAAGTTTGAATGTCAATCAAGACCTCCATCAAGCTATGCACTTTTCAAGAACACGCCCAACAGTCACCTTGACCAAGTCAAACGACGGCGGCAACATCAAAGGACATCCGAGGGTCACTCAAAGATCAAACGACCGATTCATGTCTCGCTTCCAAGCTAGGGGCTTGTCTTCGCCCTCACGCGCTTCAAAACAAAAAAAAAGAGAGCTCGAGCAAGGGCTCACAAAAAAAAAATAAAAAAAAAGGAGCTCGAGCAAGGGCTCACAAAAAAAAAAGCAATAAATAAAAGAAGCTCAAGCAGAAGCTGCAAAAAGAGGTCAAGAGCCCGACGCCAACAAGAGGCAAGGAAGGCGCGAAAAGGACCGTCAAAACGACTTGTCAAGGGAGCATTCAACCTCTCGCCCAAATACAAAGCCTCAAAGAAAGGGGATTGCCGTCGTGGCCTGCATCGCTTTCTACCCGCGAATGCAATGTAAAAGTCCAAAGATGGACGCCGACAAAGTGCACAATGAAGCAAAGGCAAACAAGAGATCTTGCGTCTCGACAAAGCTTTAAAAGTAAATCACAAATCACTAACGGTTACAACATTTCTTGATGAGTTCAAGCACGGTCTACTCTCAAGTTCACAACATGCTAAAAGACAAATTTAATACATTTAACTAATAATGTGTTTGCAATGCAATGAATGGATACCTAGGAGGTCATTCCGCGCCATCTCGCGCTTGTCCCCTCGCCATTCTTTCCTTTCTTCCCTCGTCCCCGCGAGTCTTCTTTCGCTCCACGTGAACCAACTCTGCGTCTCTCGCCCCGAGATCCGGGGTCCTCCCCGTAGAGTCAAATAATCCAAGAGCTCTCGTGGCTTCATTCGCCCGTGCTTCGGCTCGGATCTCCTCCCCGCGAGTCCGTAAAGAGGACCTCTCCGTCGGTCGGCCAACTCTAGTCTCGTAGTCAAACAAAGCGTCTCCCGTCACATCCAAAGGGTCGACTGTGCTTCGCACTCCTAAGGCAATAGCTACTACGGCAACCGGTCCTGCAATGCCGCACGCCCGCTCTCCAAGACCACTGGGATCGCCCAACATGCCGCTCATACCAAAGCCGATACCGAGTCGTCAACACAACGCTCCCGACGTCTAAGGAGTACCACAGAGGGAAAGCGGAATACTTCCATACCTCGTACAATACAAGAAGGCACTGGAGCCGCCATACAAAGAGGAACTACCTCCGCAAAGAGCAAGGTCATCCTGCACCCAACAAAGGCTCCTGCTTCATCCCAAACCGCCGGAAACAAGCGACGGAATATAGAAGGAGGACCAAGACAAACCTCGGAACTCGACAACGTAGGACCCTTCCCGCAAGATCCTCCCGGTCTCAATCCTCCCGGTGCGGAACCCACCGCGGGATCTCGATGCGTACCAAGCTGTGCCATCCATCCCTCCCAGGCGGACTGATCCATATCCAACACAAGAGGTCGCTGAGCAAATGACCACGGGCTAAACAACGTCGGAGCCTCGGGCATGGCTTGGAGTCTCTCTCGCAGCCACAAGGTGAGCAAAGCGGGGCTTCCCCCTCTCATAAAACGATCCCCAGTCGCCAGACGGTCGATACCATGAAGAGTCTCCCCCAGCACCAACGGGACAATATCTTCTCCAGCTCTGCAGTGCCCTACCACATCTAGCAAAGCGCCATCACAAATGCCAAGGGAGCTAACCATGAAGAGCGTCGCTATCGTGCACAAGGCGAATGCATCCCAAGAGACGTCACTCTCATCATCAACCATGAACCGCTCTGGCAGCTCTGAAATGTCGATATGACCCAAATCAAGAATCATGCCCTGCACCTCTTCCAACGAAGCACGAAGAAAGTCTGCAAGCTTCACGCTCACAGCAGCACCACCAATCAAAGGAAGCGAGATGGCCTCCACCTCCGGTCCTCCAATCAAAGCCCGAAAATCCTCAAAAGTGGGCACCATTTCATTGTAGGAGAAACAGTACACGTGCCTCCTCACATCCTGTAACTTCGCGGCAGCCCGCAACAAATCCCAATCAGAACCAACTCCTTAAAAGACCAAATCGAGCAAAGACGAAACCTTACCTCGAAAGCCCGTCTACGATGCCTCATACGGCGCCGCATCCACGTTTTCACCGCTCAAGGAAGTGTGCTTGCCTCTCCTGCGAAAGCCTCGGCAAAATTCTAGGGACATACGAAGAATCCATGGCAAAAATGGAGGTTCCTAGAGAAAATGGGGAAGAAAGCTCGAAAATGGCTGCAAATGGGGAAATGAGGAAGAACCACTGTCCTCAGCAAAACCTTGCTCCAAACTGCCCAAACACTGGCCAAAGCCATTCCCGGCAAACAAACACTACCCACAAACACACTCTCAGCTCACGTGGCATGCACAAAAAAAAATAATAATAATAGCAACAATTTCTAGGACAAATCCTGAATCACAAAAAATGACATTACATCTTAAAATAAAATATCATTTGTTATGCAAATACATGTTTTTTATTACAGTACCCAAAAATGTCTCGTTGCTAAACAAAAAAAGGGAGGGATATGAAAAGAGGGAAAGCAAATGAATACTAATCGGAATCCTCGGCATCATCATCCTCGCCAAGGTCCTCCAAAGAAAAGTCGGGCATCCCAAAGAAACTCGCCCGTCACATCCTCGTCGTCGGAATACCGAGCACCCGCCGAGGCTCCCACGAAAAGTACTCGGAAGGATCAAATCCGGCGAAAGGATCAAAGAAAGAAGGCTCGAGGAACCCTCACCCCGTGCGCCGTGCGGAGGCATGAACCGATAAAAGGGCTGCTCCCTCGAAGGCCACTGCAGGCCTCCCGAAGATGTCCCGGCATCCATGCTATGCCGCCCCTCAAAGGTCCCTCCCGCTGCGGCTCGGCTCGGCTCTAGGCGGAGGAACGTCCCACTGTAATGCCTCGAAGGCATAGGCTCGTACGCCGGCACACGACGCGAAGACCGGCAGACACCTTCGACGCCATCTTCTTAGCAAGGAGCGCATCGCCACGTAACGGCGAGTCCGCATATCGTAGGCTCTCCCGGGACTCGCACCAACAAGAAGCCAAGGAAACGCTCATCAAATGCGGTTATACTCAACAACAAAAAGAGAAAAATGCAAAAAGTTGTCAAGATGGAAAAGAGTCGCACACTCACCGATCTGTCGGGATCCACTCAGTATGCAGCAGAGCTCGCTCCGAACGGCATGTACACCCTCCTCTCGATCCGTCCTCGGACGTACGTGAAATCCGGTCCCGCATCGGAACCTCTGGGGAGCTGCGGCCCGCCTCTCTCTCCCGCGCAAGCACTCGCGGCGTCCTCGGCTTCCTCCTCACGAAGGCCCCGTACTCCTCTCCATACAAGATGAACTCCTCGCCGACACCGCCAAGGTACCTCTCGAAATCAAGCACGTCCATGTCCCGGAGTCAAGCATCCCAAAGGGAGGGTCCTCGAGCCCCGGGAAGCATACCGGGGGCCATCTTGCCGGAAGACCCGCTCCTGCATACATGACATCGCAGGTCAAGCCCCGCAGCATCTTCCGCCGCGCTGTCACCTCGGGAGCCCCCTCGAACTCATCTCCCTCATACCGAGTCCACGGGAACAAGACAAACCCCTCACGGCTATTTCTCTCCAGACGCTCCTGCACATCCCCGTAGGCGATGGTGAGCTTCCCCCGGCTGGTCCTCCTCTTCCTCGCCCACTTCAACGGCAATTCAATCCCCGGCCGTCAAGCGTAAGACCGGACCTCGCCCACTTCAACGGCAAATCAACCCCCGGCCATCAGCGTAAGACCGGTCCTCGCCCACTTCAACGGCAAGTCAACCACCGGCCGTCAAGCGTAAGACCGGACCTCGCCCACTTCAACGGCAAATCAACCCCCGGCCATCAGCGTAAGACCGGTCCTCGCCCACTTCAACGGCAAGTCAACCACCGGCCGTCAAGCGTAAGACCGGCCCTCGCCCACTTCAACGGCAATTCAACCACCGGCCATCAACGTAAGACCGGCCCTCGCCCACTTCAACGGCAATTCAATCACCGGCCATCAAGCGTAAGACCGGCCCTCGCCCACTTCAACGGCAATTCAACCACCGGCCATCAACGTAAGACCGGACTCCGCCACTTCAACGGCAAATCAACCCCGGCCATCGGCGTAAGACCGGTCCTCGCCACTTCAACGGCAAGTCAACCACCGGCCGTCAGCGTAAGACCGGACCTCGCCCACTTCAACGGCAATTCAACCACCGGCCGTCAAGCTTAAGACCGGACCTCGCCAATTCAACAGCAATTCAATCACCGGCCATCAGCGTAAGACCGGTCCTCGCCCACTTCAACGGCAATTCAACCACCGGCCATCAACGTAAGACCGGTCCTCGCCCACTTCAACGGCAATTCAACCACCGGCCATCAAGCGTAAGACCGACCCTCGCCCACTTCAACGGCAATTCAACCACCGGCCGTCAAGCGTAAGACCGGACCTCGCCCACTTCAACGGCAATTCAACCACCGGCCGTCAAGCGTAAGACCGGTCCTCGCCCACTTCAACGGCAATTCAATCCCCGGCCATCAACGTAAGACCGGTCCTCGCCCACTCCAACGGCAATTCAACCACCGCCCGCTCAACGGCAATTCAAGAAGGAGCCAACACCTCCCAGCACGAATCCCAAGGCACGAGACGCCTCCAAGACGCCCGACGGCAATTCAAGAAGGAGCCAACACCTCCCAGCACGAATATCAAGGCACAAGATGCCTCCAAACGCTCAACGACAACTCAACCACTGGAGGTCCGAAGTCATCTTCCCAACAGAAAAGGGCCCCTACAAGGTCACGCATCCCCAGCAATTCAAGCACCGGCAGTCAGATGTAAGCCCGAACTTCGCCCACTTCAACGGCGGCCGCAAGCACCGGCCATCAAAGTAAGCCCGAGCTCCTCCCCAACAAGTCAAAGGGAAGTCATGCAAGACCGCATATCCTCAAAGACCGACCATCATCCTTGCCCACTCAACGGCAAAACAAGCACGCGAAGGAGCCAACACCTCCGAGTACAAGTCCCAAGGCACGAAGCGCCTCCCAAAACGCCAAATGGTGAAGCAATCATCGGCCATCATCCTTGCCCACTTCAACGGCAGCTCAAGCACCGACAGTCATCATAAGTCCAACCTTCTACATGCAAAAACACAAAGGCCTCTCTACGCCTCTCGAAGCACAAGGCGCCATGCTTCCACAATCATGCGGCTAGAAGACGATTCAAAGTCTCGCGCATTACATCCACAAATCGCGGCTAGAAGACGATTCAAAGTCCTCGCGCATTACATCAAGCTGCGGCTAGAAGACGATTCAAAGTCTCGCGCACTACATCAAACTGCGGCTAGAAGACGATTCAAAGTCCTCGCGCATTACATCAAACTACGTCTAGAAGACGATTCAAAGTCTCGCGCATTACATCAAACCGCGGCTAGAAGACGATTCAAAGTCCTCGCGCATTACATCAAACCGCCGCGATGATTTTATTCAAAGTCCTCTGGCCGTGGCACCAACCGCCGCGGATGACGATTCAAAGTCCTCGCGCATAAACACCAACAGCCGCGATGACGATTCAAAGTCCTCGTGGCACCAACCGCCGCCGCGATGACGATTCAAAGTCCTCTGGCCGTGGCACCAACCGCCGCCAGATGACGATTCAAAGTCCTCCCAGGGCACCAACCGCCGCGTATGACGATTCAAAGTCCTCTGGCGTGGCACCAACCGCCGCCGAGATGACGATTCAAAGTCCTCCGGCGTGGCACCAACCGCCGCCGGATGACGATTCAAAGTCCTCCGGCCGTGGCACCAACCGCAATCGAAGACGATTCAGGTCCTCACTCTATCTCCGGCCCGGAAGGCCTTAAACCACCCGATTAGGAAAATCGTAAAATTTCCATCCAGGACACCACCACGTCCTCACAATTGACCTCGGCGGTCACCACATCTTAGGACACCACCACGTCCTTACCACTGACCTCGGCGGTCACACAACACTTCAGGGCACCACCACGCCCACATGCACTCACAAATTCACGACCTCTGAACTACGACCAGGCTTGATTCCCGCCAGGGATACGTAGGAATCCTATCACAGGGTCCAGCCATCGACCTATACGGTCACCTAGGACACCACCACGTCCTTCCCATCGACCTATGCGGTCACCCAGGATACCACCACGTCCTCACCACTGACCTCGGCGGTCACACGACACTTCAGGGCACCACCACGCCCGTATTCACAAAACACTCACCCCACACCCGAACTACGACCAGGCTTGATTCCCGCCAGGGATACGTAGGAATCCTATCACAGGGTCCAGCCTATTGACCTAAACGGTCACACAAAAGGACACCACCACGTCCTCATATTGACCCTCACGGTCACTTCCTCTCCCAGCACGCAATCCAGATTAGGACCCTTATCTTATCGGCGACCCCACTTCTTTCATAAGTGACGTCGTCCGAGGGCTTCGTAAGTACCCCAACTGGATCACCCCTTTCAAGCACCCGGAAACACCGCAGACTCATCAACGCAGTCTCGGAGACCTCTGGCACTCAAAACCTTCTCAAAACCCTCTCAATCCCCCAACCAAACCAAGGGAGGAGCCTTTCGGGATAAAAGGGACAAAAGGACCTTTTGGGAATTTTCAGAAATCGAAAGCAATTAAGGTCCGTACGGACCTCCTTGTTTCAATGATTACTAAATCCCCTTAAAGTCCACAATATTCCCTCAAATCCCGGGAAAATGATTACTTCCTGGCAGAGTTGGTCCGTACGACCTCTTTGCATGCAAGATGGTCCGTACGGACCTTATTGCTCGGTGGAACACCATCATTCCGAATATTCTCCATCATTGCGCATTCCCTCAAATCGAGGAAATCCAAAATTCGGATAACCAAGAAGGTCCGTACGGACCTCTTTGCTCCGAAATTTTTACTATAAATAGAGGGCTCCCTCCTCATTTTCACAGACCTCCCTCTTCTCTCTTCCTCCCTTAGCCTTCGGCTCCCCTCTAAGTCCTCTTGAGGCACTCCCGCCCCTTTCGGATCCTTCCGAGGCCTTCCGAGCTCCTTGTGGTGCTCCGAAGCCTCCCCGAGCGCTCCCGAGACGCTCCCGCGCCGCCCCGAGGCACTCTCGAGGTACTCGAGGCCCCTCGTGGTACTCCGAGGCCTTGCCTCGGTCTTTCCACCTGTCCCGCTCTTTCCGAGTCAAACCGACGATCCCAAATCACGCCACCACGAACGCCGCCGACTCCCGCCACCACAACGCACGCCGAACCTCTCGCCCGAGTGATCCCGACGATCCCCACGCACGCCGAACCTCTCGCCCGAACGCAGCCTACAACCTCAACTCACGCGAAACTCGTCCGCGTACAACCGGTCCCTCCCGAAGCAATCCCGATCCGTACCGGAACGCTACTCCGACCTCAAACACTATTCCCCAGCGGAAGACAGACACGAACCAACATTGGTAAGGCTTCCTTCCTATACTATTTCAATACATTTCCATACATAGCATACAATGTAGACATCCGATACAGCATGCATTTTTAAAAGCACACACACACACATAACATTTAAAGGATATTAGGGGTATCCGAAAGACTCGTTTTACGAGGCTACTCGGGTGAGCTCTAATATTCTAATATTCTCTTCCCGGGGAGTCATCTGACCTCCGAACTCAAAATCTCATCACACAAAAACAGTTTAAAATTATCTTTAAACTGATGCCCTTTTTCAATGTTTTGGGCTTAATAAAAACGGCGTGGCGACTCTACAAATGCGAAAACAAACGGCGAGACACCTCCAACGTGAAAGATGCCAGATGCCGGGGCCGCGAGGCCTTTCTCGGATCCGGGCTATTTCAGGTTGGTGTTCCTATGCCTCTCGAGTGCGCATGGGATTGTTCCAAACTACCCATCCTAGCCAAGCGTCAACCATGCACTCTTGCGTCACACTCTATCCAGGCTCGATTGGTTTTTACCCAGTCCGTGTCATAAAGCCTGGATATATATCCCATGCCGGCCATTATCTGAGTCAAAGCCCAGAAATCAAGATCCCTTGCGCAAGCAAGACGATGAAAGGTCATGCTAAAATCTTGACCCGATCTTGATTTCCAAAGATACACCCAGACAATGATCTTTACTGGATATACGTCCATGCCCACATGACACCATGTCATCAAGCCTTTAATACGTCATCCATGACAATATGACCTAGCCAAAACCTGACGTCACAGATCCCTTACGCAAGCAAGGTAAAGAGAGGTCATGCCGAACTCTTAACCCAATCTTGACTTGGGTGCCAGCTCTGTTCACTATTCACATGGCCGACGCATTAAATCGAACATGACAGGCTCGGTCCTTAGGTTTGGATTTTTATTTTGGCCGGTGGAAACCGCTTACCCTATAGGACCCTCGCCCGAGGCTGTCCACCCCAGGAAGTCGAAATACAGGTGCAAAACGAGGGGCTTATAGCCGTAGTGATGGTCTCCACTGACCCAGGATCTAGCATAGTTGCGAAAAAGAAGAGCAATCTTTTCCAACCAACTTAAGATTATGAGAAAACACGTTTTAAGTAAATTAAAACAATAAAAAAAGCATAAAAAAGGGGAAACTGCATGTCACATGAGCTCTCCCCCTTATCCAAAAAAGGCCTTCCCAAGTCTAAACCTTACCCTTCACCCCCTCCAGCGAACCGAGAGTGGTTGAGAGTACCCGTGAGCCGTATTTTCAGTGTTGAAGTGGCAAGGTCCGACAACCTTTTCGATTCAGCGGTCCGAATAGTCCGTCACTCTCCCATGACAGGGTCGACAGATAACAGGGAAACAGAACCCCGCCCCTGAGAAACCTCCAAACAATGGAGGAGGTGCTGCAAGCGTTTGAAAATCTTAAGAAGCGCCAAGAAGAACATCAAGCCTGGATCGTAGACACCATGCGCCGTCGCAAAACCGTCGCCGTTCCCCAACCAGATGGAACCTTCATCCTCATAAAAGATGAAGAAATCCCTGCTCCCCCGATTTCCCAAAGCTGGTCCCTCCTCCACCAAGCTATGAAAACCAAGCAACACAAAGTAGCTCCCGCTCAAAGCTTCACTCGGGCATCAGTCAAGTAGCTCCAATCTGCCAACCTCAGCACAGTCAGTTTCCTGGCCTTGCGCCACAAGATCAATATCACCATCACACATATGGGCCTGCTCCCCCAGATCCCAATGAATCTCGGTATCCCCCAGGATTCAATACTTTGCCTCTATATGAGCCTCGCAGCCATAATCTGAAATCCCAATGTCCGCCAGGGACAGACATCCCAAGCGAATATCCTGACATTACAAACCTACCACCCGCTGGATTGCCACTTGGGGCTAATGAAGCATTTCCACAGTTCCCAAACACAACCCTCGGTGGTCCAGGCAATCACGCCCTTGGCTCCAGTTTCAAAAATCAAGGGTATGGGATGGTATACACTCAACTACCTCCCCAAGATTCCTGAATGGCGATCCCATCAGCCAATCCACCTCCGTATTCGGGTTCCACCCTTGAATGTACGCTCCCCGATTAAAAAACTTTTTGGGAGTCGCCACGCCATGTTTTAAGAGGTACATTTTGAAAAACCTTTTGAAAAGAGAAAGTGGGTTCGGGGTTAGATTACATCTTGGGAAGAACCGAGAGTTCACCCAAGATGCCACTATAAAAGGGTCTTTCTAATGTTCAACATCCAAGTAATTCAAAAGTGTGTGCAAATGTGTGAGACAAAAATTGTGTTTATGTGTTTTATTTTTATTGCAAGAAGAACAGAGAAATACAATCTGTGAGCTATTTGAGGGGGAGCCACGACCCCAATTACAAAGAATTTTGAAAGGTACTTACAGTTGGAAATGACCTCTGTAAATGGCTTGTAACGCCGCACGACACAGGACCTAGACTGGCTAGGTGTGTCGCCCGACAATACGTGCCATTTGCAGAGGTTTCACAAGAGAGAGATTACATGGAAAAACTGAGAGATGAAAAAAGAAATAGAACAACATCTATAGGTCACAGAGATCAGCTAATTACTTACAACTGAAATTAACCTCTGCAGTATGGCTACATACGCCGTACGACACAAGATCTGCAATGGCTAGATCCGTCGCACGACGAGACGTGCTAGCTTACAGAAGCTTTACAAACTGCTTACAACTGAAGATCAAAGGATAATTGGATATTGACTAAGGCTATAACCAGGTCACAGAGACCTCACAAAGGGTTAATAACATTCAGATGAGTATGAATATGGAAGATTCATACTCATCCTCATGTTTAGACTAACATTATATGGAAGAAATGAAGATCAACAGAGAACAAGCACATACACACATATATGGAGACATTTAGAGACTAAAACATGGCATAGCTAATGACAAATCAGCAAATTAATTATAGAAATTACATTGAATGATGAAAATAGAGAGAAAAGGGGAATAAGGATGTTACCCTTGTAGATCCTCAATCCTTATACCAAGTTAGGTATAAAGATCTTCTGCTTTCAGCTACAGAACCAACTTGAACTCAGAAGGGGTAAAGGATCAATGATCTAAGTAGTGGTGTATGAATTGGCTTGGATTGAAAGAGAAAGAGAGATAGAATTGTAAGGGATTTAGGTTAATTGTGTGTGTTTTTGGGGTTGGTGTGTTTATCTGGAGTGATTTGGGCAGAGTAACACTAGGGAGTCAAAAGAGGGATTCTAAAATGAGAGGAGGAGGGTCTTATTTATAACTGCATAGGGAGTGGCTTACTATGTCGCACGACATATCGAACCATAACTGCCTTCCTTCTAGAAACATGCAAGGTGGCAGACTTGAATGATCGACATGGCTGATTGTGTCGCACGACAGAAGGAGACATAACCGTTTTCCTTCTAGAAACATGCAAGGTGGCAAATTCTGGACCCTTCTTGAGTTAATTCCCTATAGGTCCAACCTGTATAATTCCTCATAGGTCCTTCATGGAAAAAAGACCGAAAGGCACTTCCTTAGCAAGAAACTTATAAAAAGCTCCTGGAAGTCTCGAAATGGATCAGAAATTTACCAAAATGCCCCCTAGTGTACTATTATTGTGTAAAAGACACTTTTATTGGGTCGCGAGTTGGATTGGGGTACTCACAGAGCCCCTCGGCAAAGACTTATGGAAGAAGTGGGGTTGTCGATAAGAAGGATCCCAAGTCTAACGAGCGACTGATGGGAAAAAGAAAGACCAGAGTGGTCAAATGGCTGGACCTGCTGGGGATATGGCAAAAGCAGGAAAATAATTGATGTGGTTGGATGGCTGGACCTTTTTGGGAAAGGTTTCCTACGTATCCCTAAGAGGGAATCAAGCCAGATCGTAGATCGAAGGAGTGAGAACTTGCGGTGCCTCAAACCGAAGAAAGACCGAAGCTGTCAAATGGCTAGACCTTGGAGAAAGGATTCCTACGTATCCCTAGGAGGGAATCAAGCCAGATCATAGTTTGAACTTGTGAGACACTTGGTGCGGGGGGCCACATCCCGAAGAGAGACCGAATTGGTCTGATTGACTATAGAGGGGAAGTCGCCCAGAGATTTGACTGTTAGGGGGTCACCCGAAGATTTGACTGTTAGGGGGGTCACCCGATATTTGACTGTTAAGGGGGGTCACCCGAGATTTGACTGTTAGAGGGGTCACCTGAGATTTGACTGTTAGGGGGTCACCCGAGATTTGACTGTTAGGGGAGTCACCCGAGATTTGACTGTTAGGGGGGTCACCCGAAGATTGACTGTTAGGAGGGTCACCTGAAGATTTGACTGTTAGGGGAGTCACCCGAGATTTGACTGTTAGGGGAGTCACCCGAAGATTGACTGTTAGGGGAGTCATCCGAAGATTTGACTGTTAGGGGAGTCACCCGAGATTTGACTGTTAGGGGAGTCACCCGAAGATTGACTGTTAGGGGAGTCACCCAGAGATTTGACTATGTGGTAGTCAACCGTGATTTACTTTTGAGAGATACATAGGAAAATGCCTGGGCAAAATGGTAGTGTAGGCCAACAAGGGAAAAATGGTAGAGATATATTTTCATACCTTTACTGTGCTTACCTGTAGTTGCCGGAATGACTGAGACTACGACTGATGATAATGATTCGCCGTCTAACACGGGCTTTTGGTGATGATTCGCCGTCCAACATGGGATTTTTATGATGATCTGCCATCCAACATAGGATTTTGATGATGATCCGCCATCCAACACGGGCTTTTGATGATGATTCTCCATCCAACACGGGCATTTTAATGATAATTTTCCGTCCAACACGGGCATTTTTATGATGATTCACCGTCTAACATGGGCATTTTGATGATAATTCGCCGTCCGGGCATTTTGATGATGATTCACCATCCAACACGGGCATTTTGATGATAATTCGCCGTCCAACACGGGCATTTTGATGATAATTCGCCGTCCAACACGGGCATTTTGTTGATGATTCGCCGTCCAACACGGGCTTTTGATGATGATTCACCGTCTAACACGGGCATTTGGTGATAGTTCGCTATCCAACACGAGCTTTTGATAATGATTCTCCATCCAACACGGGCATTTGATGATGATTCTCCGTCCAACACGGGCTTTTGATGATGATCTGTCGTCCAACACGGGCTTTTATGATAATTCGCTGTCCAACACGGACTTTTGATGAGGAATCGCCGTCCAACACGGGCATTGATGACTAGGCTGATGAGCACTATTGCTTGGAGATTGAGGCAGCTGAAGCTCTTTCAAACAATGCTGATGAATCCGAAGATGATAAAGGCATAATATGCCACCTGTAGGATTTGAACTCTTTGTTCGGATTTTGATTTGAGGAGCAACTCCTATAATCAGATTATGATCATTTGATTATTGTACCCTATGGGGGGGGGGAACACAACACTCTATGCACTTTGCATTAATTGAAACTCAATTATTGTTAATTTTATGCATTATTAACTTCGTTGCACGAGTCCATCTCAACCGAGGATGAAAATGGAATGAGAATTTTGTATGGCTCGACGAGCAGATATGTATGTAGCAATATGCTATGATGGATTTATGATGGTGTATGGATTACGAACCCTCTCCCATACATTTTGAGGAGTGTATGGGTGATGATTAAGGAATGTATGGATGACATTGTGCAACCTAGGCAAGTCGGGGACGCTCCCGGGTGAGTGCAAATTGCAGCCAGTTGATTATTGCTGAATAGAACAAGGTATGTCGCGCGCCCGAAATGGCAAGCAGCAGAGGAAGTGCAAAGAATGACCTGACTTTGAAAAGATGACTAGGCGAAGCCCATATTTTGAGGAGGTGACTTGGCGAAGCTCCAGTTGGTAATGCAAAGCAATCCCGAAGTGAATCCGATAAGGAGCAAATCCATCATGCATCAAAGTGAATGTAGAGAGTACTCTGGAAAAAATACTGATACGGGAGAGCCTGAGAGAACAACTTAGCAAAGCCCCAGCTTGAAAAGATCCAATGCAGCCTTATTTCAGACAAAATAATCATGTGGCCAAGGAGGCACCCATCTATCAAACTTTAGTCAATCAGTCATTGAAAAAGACTCAGAAATGTAATATGTGCAGGGGCGTATCTTTCGAAAAGTGGGAATGAATCCCAATTTTGTGTAACACACTCGCTTTGGGTTTGACTCTTTTGAGAGAGTATAAGCATAACAAGGTGTGGAAAAGTGTATGGAAGCCCCTGCCGACAGAAAGACAGTGTTTGGCTCTATTTTCCTAGGATGTAGAAAGAGAAGACCTTGTCGAGACATTTGAAAACTTGTTTTATTCGCAGTGATCACAAGACTGCTTAAAACCCTTTATTGATGTTCGGGTTATTCAACCACTAATCCTGATATGAACAAATATTTTGATTAATCATGAGGAGATAATCAATTGATATCAAGAATAAAATTTGGTGAATCATGAAGAGATTTGTGTATAGGAACGGCCATTGATGAGACCGAATTTTCTGAGATTCGAATGTGTTTGTGACCGGACCATTTCTGATTACCTATGTTCCCCTCATTGTGAGGAGCTCAGGTCATCGTAGTTCGGGCATATCCCGATAGAAAAGAGAAGGAATGCGAAAAATCGAGATTTTAAGGACCTTTGAGGATTTTTTCTGAGAATTGGAGAATTGAAGAACATGTCTCCTTGGAGTGTCATTGAAAGACACGGCTGCGAAGCCCCAGTGAGGCATTCACGAGAAGTGTTTGTGGAGGAGAAATGAAATAGATTCACATGAAGTGCCAAATGAATTGGATTTGAATTCGCATAATCTCCGATTGATGGATTTTGAGCCGAGATGGATTTGATTCCAATTTAAGCAAGCAATGAAGCATTAATTTGATTTAGATCTTGATGAGATTAGAATGAAACCGCTGTCCGATAGGAACTGTAGCTGGGTTTCAGGCTTCGATCGACCATCAGGTGATTTGGAAAATTGTTTGTATCATGACCGCTTAAGATGAGAGGTCGGCTGGGCCTTTTACTGACTGAACCTCTAAAGATGAGAGGTTGGCTTTCAAGGATGTGTTTAGGATTTCTATGGCGAGGATATTGATTGCATTTTCACTGCCTCTAAAAATGAGAGGTCGAAATTGGCTTTGGCCAAAGGCAAGGGCAATGGTAATGGGAATATCCTCTAAAAATGAGAGGATGGTTTGGGATTGGTTTTGTGGATGCTGGTGAGAGGAAGTCCATGCTATCGAGAGCTTTTGTGAACTTGCGAGAATTCGGGCTCCTTTTGAATATTGGAGAGCCTCTTGAGAAGTCGAGGACTTTGGGAGATTTGGGAGGATTCAACATCCTTTTGATAATTGGAAGGCCTCTTGAGAAGTTGAGGACTTTTACTGAAATTGTGAGGATTTAAAATCCTTCTTTTGAGAATTTGGAAGACCTCTTGAGGAGTTACGAATTATATCTGTCCTTCCTTCATGACTTGAGTATTTTGTGCATCTCCAATTCGCGAAGCTAACTTCTTGGCATTGCTTGGACTTCTCTTAACAAGGAGCAATGATGATGGCTAAACAGGGTTTCAAAACATGCCGATCTTGAAATGAAAGGATATTGTTTGGTGAGGGTGAGGTAATGGCTTCCCTATGGTGAAAGGCTTCAACCTCAATCCCTACCAGATGATCTAAACGAGATTAAATCTTCATTGCTTGCTTAAACTTATTTGGGAAAGATTAATGCAAATTCATTGAGCAACAGAATGCTGAGTATGATGAAAGAGATGTGAGCATATGAAATGCGAGATGGGGAATTGATGAGCCCCAATTTGAGAAGGATATCAGTTGATTTTCTCACTTTGATCAATTCAAACATTAATTATTTCAATGACGTATTGATTGAGTAGCACATGTGATCATGTAGAATAAAACCATTTCAATTAAGTGTAATGTGGGTGTGCAAGTGATGTCTCGAGTCTAGCAAGAAGAGAAACAAATACTTTTATTAATGAAATAACACAGACCCAACAAAACTCAAACCCAAAAGGGACATTCATTAATAAAATGAAAGACAGTCTAGACCCTACGTAGACTGATTGACTATATCATCTTCAACTCAGGATGGGAGGACCCCTTGGAATCATGGGAGAGGATTGGTAACCACGTTGGGGCGAGAAGCCTTCTCAATCTTACCCTCATCAACAAGATTTTAAATGAGCACCTTTAGAGGGGTGCAGTCATTAGTGACATGGCCGGGATACTTATGGTATCGGCAGTACTTGCTTGCATCCATATTGGGATTGGGTTTAACAGGGTTGTAATTATCGAGGGGTTTGATCATCCCAGTCTTAACCAAACCATTAAATGCCTCCTCAGTAGTCATGCCAAGATCATCATACTTCATCTTTTGGCGAGGCTGAAATTTCCCACTGCTTTGACTAGTGCTTCCACCCTGAAGGTTGTTGACATTATTGTCTTTCGAGACCAGGGAAACTGGATTGACCATCCGGTAATGATAACCACTACCATTACCGGCCTTGACATCTGGGGTAAGATTGAAAAGTCGATTCTCACTACGAGCTCCCATGCCTACCATCTCCCTTAAATCGGGGTACCAACCATTTCCTATAGCTTCACGAAGAACCGACTTCACACATGAGAGAAAGATGTCCTTTTGATCCTGCAAAGGGATTGGCTTAGAAAGCTCATTCAGCTTAGCATTCCATCTCTTGAAGAAATCAATGATCGACTCATCACTCTTCTGGATTGTACCAACCAGATCATCCCTGGTTGTGCGCCACTCAAGGTTTCCACGGTACTTTTCAAGAAAGGCCTCAGTGATCTGACCCCAAGTAGATCGAGCTTCTGGCTTAAGAGTTAGAAACCATGTCAAGGCAGGACCCTTGAGTGTGAGATGAAAGTGCTGAACCATAAACTCGGGAGTACAACCCATTACTCCCATAGTCATCACATATGTGTCAACATGAGTTTTCGGACATGCCGTCCCATCAAACTCCATCTTAGGCATTTTAAACTTGTAGGGAAGGGATGTTACCTGTCCCGGATCAACCACTTTAAGTCCACTTGATCCTACAGTCAGTTTGTCAATTTGCTGCTACATCATTTTCATCTGCTCCAACAAAATGGCAACTTCTTGAGTTACACTCGAAGTCTGAGGAATGGCAGGAGACACAGTCGAGGAAGGCACAGAGCTGGCCGACTAGAAGGGAGAGTTCCCAAAAGCATGTGTTGTAGTTGGAGGAAAACCAAAGGTATTTGGTACATTCAAGCTGCTATCAAACAGGCCGACCGAGCTAGGAAGCTGAACATTCTGTACTGAAGGACCTTGAAATGAAGTACTAGCCGTCACATACGGAACTGAACCAGGACTAAGAGATGCACCTATCATAGGTTGAGAAAATCCACCCTGAAACTGAGACTGATTAAACTGAGACTGTAGAAAACCTTCACGATTAAACTGGCTGCCAGAGAACTGACACTGAGAACCATCCTGTAATCGAGGACCCTAGAATTGACCATACTAGAAGTTGCCTTGCTGCTGAGAGCTTGGAATCCAAAATCCCTGAGAGTTTTGCTGAAATTGAGGTTGATAACCACTTGGAAACTGCAATTCAAACTGGGTTGGAGGCCTAGAAGCATTAGGCACAGGGGAAGATGTCAAGTCATAGAAGCTTGGCTGTGGTGCACCAAAACTAACTTGAGAGTTCAACGGTAGCCCCTGATTCTGAGAGTGATTGAACTGTGCACCCTGAACATGAGTCTAGATGGGATGAGACATTGGAGAAGGAGTTCCGCTTTGTGCATTTACGTTCATTCCATGCATTTGATAAGCGGGAGGAGGTGTCACACCATAAGTAGGCTGAAAAGGGAGAGAAACATTGCTGGCCCCTAACTCGGTATCATAAGCATTGGTGATTTCCTCATAAGAACCATCTGCACGACGAATGACGGCAATCCCTCGAACATGCATTGCTTCCACAAATCTAGCATGCGCTTCATCCTCTCTAGCCTTAGCAGCTTGGATGAGCAATTGAGCCTCACGCTCATGAGCCAAGGCAGCCTCAAGAGTAACTCTCAATTCCTCCACAGGCAAATCATTCAAACTCGACTGACCCGAAGCATATGAACCTTCAGACTGGCTAGCCAACACATCCTCTGCACCAGACATCTCGGATTCTGAATCAGATGAAAACTCCGCTACTGCAACTGGCTCAGAGATACGAATCAAACGAGCACCTGGAATCGGAGCATGCACCCAACTTGCCGTAACTGGAGAGGTGGATAGGGGTCGATAAGGTGGTAGAGGAAAGAACCTTGAGAAGGTATGGGAGAGGGAAGAATATGAAAGGAGATGGACTCATGCAAGCATTTTATTTGTGTTCAAGTAGAAATCAATGTCTTTTAAGTCCTAGGAATGGTTGGAAAAGGATAAACCTTTATTCTCGCAATCTAAACCTCGGGGAACCTAGGGACACACCATCCAAAAATACACCAAATGTATTGATTAAAAATAAATAATAGGCAATACTACCTAAATAAAACCGAAGCATTTATGGGACAGACGAGCAATCCCAATTTCTGGGGAAATTTGGGCAGCATGACGGGTATTTGTGAAGAATTTCAAGAAAAAATCCGGTATGACCTCTCGTTGGTGCACGTTGACAAGGCGACATGATCTCTCGTTAGAACATGTCGTGAGAGTGACATGTTCATACGTGAAACCATGTTACATTGACAACATGCCCACACGTGCTAGGCTTTGGGATAGGTATGAAAGATTATTATAAATTTTGAAACAATTCATTTTAGTATATTTGAAAATGTTATGTCAAAAACCAATAGTTGGGTAAGCTTGAAAAAGTGTGGTTCCACCTATGATGCACTAGGGGAAAGGATTGATATTAGGCGCTCAAGCGTAGGCGACATACATCACCGTCCGCGATGCCGTCAATCGCACCAAATGATTCTAGATCTAGTGATGTAGTGTGTGGATGACTAGGTTCCTTTATTTGTGAAAAAGATTTTTTTTATTTTTTTTTATTTTAAAAAAGGGGTGATAAACGGAAAATAACACACACACACACCAAACCCCACACAATACAATAATCAAAGATCATAACTTAATCATGGGACTGCCCCACAATCACAACCTGCACCAAAAAAGATCGAATCCTGCAGAGTGGCCAAAGCTGTCGCTTGAAACAAGACAGCCCTGGCTTACTATGTCGCACGACATACAGAGGCAAATTTCCAGGACCAAAAATCAGACCCAGCCCCAGCCTCCAAGCAATGTAATCACTCAAAACCAGGTCACAAAGAACAACAAAAGCAAACGAAATCCCAAGAAAACAAAGCAAACAAAGCATTTAAGCACATAGAATATCACACAACAAAGTACACAACAAATGAATGAGATGGATGTTAAACGTGAACGAAAGCTTGACCCACTTTTTGAAAACAAGTTTCATGTCCCCAGCGGAGTTGCCACTAAATGTACGCTCGCCGATTAAAAAAGTTTTTGGGAGTCGCCACACCATGTTTTAAGAGGTACATTTTGAAAACCCTTTTGAAAAGAGAAAGTGGGTTCGGGGGTCAGATTACATCTTGGGAAGAACCGAGAGTTCATCCAAGATGCCCCTATAAAAGGGTCTTTCTAATATTCAACATCCAAGTAATTCAAAAGTGTGTGCAAATGTGTGAGACATAAATTGTGTTTATGTGTTTTATTTTTATTGCAAGAAGAACAGAGAAATACATTCTGTGAGCTATTTGAGGGGGAGCCACGACCCCAATTGCAAAGAATTTTGAAAGGTACTTAAAGTTGGAAATGACCTCTGTAAATGGCTTATAACGTCGCACGACAAAGGACCTAGACTGGCTAGGTGTGTCGCCCGACAATACGTGCCATTTGCAGAGGTTTCACAAGAGAGATATTACATGGAAAAACTGAGAGATGTAAAAAGAAACAGAACAACATCTATAGGTCACAGAGACCAGCTAATTACTTACAACTTAAATTAACCTCTGCAGTATGGCTGCATACATCGTACGACACAAGATCTGCAATGGCTAGATCCGTCGCACGACGAGACGTGCCAGCTTGCAGAAGCTTTACAAACTGCTTACAACTGAAGATCAAAGGATAATTGGATATTGACTAAGGCTATAACCAGGTCACAGAGACCTCACAAAGGGTTAATAACATTCAGATGAGTATGAATATGGAAGATTCATACTCATCCTCATGTTTAGACTAACATTATATGGAAGAAATGAAGATCAACAGAGAACAAGCACATGCACACAGATATTGAGACATTTAGAGATTAAAACATGGCATAGCTAATGACAAATCAGTAGATTAATTATAGAAATTACATTGAATGATGAAAATAGAGAGAGATGGGGAATAAGGATGTTACCCTTGTAGATCCTCAATCCTTATACCAAGTTAGGTATAAAGATCTTCTGCTTTCAACTACAAAACCAACTTAAACTCAGAAGGGGTGAAGGATTAATGATCTAAGTAGTGGTGTATGAATTGGCTTGGATTGAAAGAGAGATAGAGATAGAATTGTAAGGGGTTTAGGTGAATTGTGTGTGTTTTTGGGGTTGGTGTGTGTATCTGGAGTGATTTGGGTAGAGTAACACTAGGGAGTCGAAAGAGGGATCCTAAAATGAGAGGAGGAGGGTCTTATTTATAGCTTCATAGGGAGTGACTTACTATGTCGCACGACATATCGAACCATAACTGCCTTCCTTCTAGAAACATGCAAGGTGGCAGACTTGAATGATCGACATGGCTGATTGTGTCGCACGACAGAAGGAGACATAACCATTTTCATTCTAGAAACATGCAAGGTGGTGAATTCTGGACCCTTCTTGAGTTAATTCCCTATAGGTCCAACCTGTATAATTCCTCATAGGTCCTTCATGGAAAAAAGACCGAAAGGCACTTCCTTAGCAAGAAACTTATAAAAAGCTCCCGAAAGTCTCGGAATGGACCGGAAATTTACCAAAACGCCCCCTAGTGTACTTTTATTGTGTAAAAGACACTTTTATTGGGTCGCGAGTTGGATTGGGGTACTCACAGAGCCCCTCGGCAACGTTACTTATGGAAGAAGTGGGGTTGTTGATAAGAAGGATCCCAAGCCTAACGAGCGGCTGATGGGAGAAAGAAAGACTAGAGTGGTCAAATGGCTGGACCTGCTGGGGATATGGCAAAAGCAGGAAAATAATTGATGTGGTTGGATGGCTGGACCTTTTTGAGAAAGGTTTCCTATGTATCCCTAAGAGGGAATCAAGCCATATCGTAGTTCGAAGGAGTGAGAACTTGCGGTGCCTCAAACAGAATGCCCGAAGACCCACATCGACACCTACGTCTTGGGCATGAGAGCAAAGGGGGCCACCCCACAACAAATGGCGGATCACTTCCAACATTCCCTCAAATCCACGACATTAAGGTGGTTCCTCAACGTATAGGCGAAAAACTGCTCCACCTGGGATCAAATTAGCGAAATCTTCCTGGAGAAGTACCGCGCCAACCTTGAGTGGGAAACAAACCGCCATGATCTGCAAGCCACCGAACAAAAGGATGACGAACCTGTAGGCGAGTTCTACAAAAGATGGAGTTGGAAACATAGGGAGATAATGGATCTACTTTCCAAAGAAGAGCAAATGGACATCTTCCATTCCTGCGTCAAACCATCTCTGAGGACCTTGATCAGCCACCACTTCTATCCCGACCTCCGCGCCATAGTCAACGCCGGGACTAAGTTCGAAAAAACCTTAAGCCTACAAAAGACAGTAGCAGCTCCTGCTTCGTCCTACCACTATCGGGCAACCCCGTTAAATCCGGCACCTATCCCAAGCAAAGGAAATGAAGCCGTCGGAGCAGTCCACTACATCCAAAACGGAGCTCAAGTAAGCCGCGATCAAGCGACCCCGAAGAACAACAATCCTCCTCGCCCACAACAATTCCAGCATTTTGACAACCTCGAGATGCCCCTGAGCCAAGTGTTCGAAGCATTGGTGAAGCGGAACATTCTCAAACCTCTCAAAAATTTCCAGCCAAAGACTCTCAAACCTAACATAGACATGAGCAAATGCTGCGCCTTCCACAACTACCCCGGCCATACCACCGACAATTGCTTCGTGCTGAAACAAGTGGTCCAAGGGCTAATTATAGAAGGAAAGTTGGAGCCTGTTCGGTCGAAACCTAACGGTTTATTTAAAATACGCAAGCGCACGGGCTATTGAAATATAGCGGGTGCAAGTACGGCTTAGTGTAATCCCGTTCGTCACGCGGGAAATCTGACTCACCTCTCGAGGGTACCGTATAAATCAAAATCCATTAAGTCTATCATTCTCACGTATTTTCCATTTAAGGATCATCCCTAGGTCTTTAAATTACTTTCCGTGATTTATTGACCTAGTTCAATTCTTAGAGTTCCGCTAATCAATGTTTTTCACTTGATCAACTAGGGTTATACAACTAAGGACGTCTCTCTAATTGCAAGCATTAAGACTAATAAGAAGAGAATTGAAATGACATGTAAGAGAAGCATGAATGTAAATCATTGAGTTTCCAATTCCGAGAAATGGAGGATTACTCAAACCAATGAAATAATAAAAGAAGTAAGTAAAGAAATAGTGATAAGGGAAGATATACTTATTCATAATAAAAGAGAGACAATGGCTGGAAAATAATCTTCTGTATTGCATTCACCATCTTCAAGAGTATACAAGGACTTGTCACGAATCATTAATACACTTTGAATATTGTGTATAGATTGCTAGAGTATTTTTGCTATCTAATCTAAGTATGATCTGATCCTTCTGGATGTATTTTTGATCATTTTTCGGATCATCTAAACTGAGTACAAATAGCCTTTATATAGGCATTCTATGCTAGGGACACATCTCTTGCAAAAAGGCACCTGTTGGCTGATATGGGAGGTGCTCGGCCGAGTCAAGGAATCCGCTTGGCCGAGCAGAGCTTTTTTGACTGGTCACAACTGTTGTAAAAGGCACCTTTTGGCTGAACATGAGGGTGCTCGGCCGAGTCAAGGGATCTGCTCGGCCGAGCAGCAGATTTCCAGTAACTTTGATTTTATTCCTTCTTATGCTCGGCCGAGTTAAGGGGTTTGCTCGGCCGAGCAGCTGCTGCTTTGGGCTGATTTTCATTTTTGACCTTCCCATTTCCATAGCTTTGCTTTTGAGCCCCTTATTCTTTCATAAAATGTACCTAAGACCAGTAAAACACATAAAAATACCAAACAAGCATAAAATCTAGAATATAACATAAAAGAGGCTAAATTATACTCAATTGACACAAATTTAAAGGTAAATAACATATTTATTATACTATAAAAGACTATATAAAAACCACTTATCAGAGCGCCCCCGTGGCCCCAATACAGTCGAAAACCCGTTCCCCCAGAACGACAGAATAAATATGATAGCATTCAACGAGACTCCATGCGAGAGTAGACCCTCCGAGACTGTCAATATGTTATCCCGCTACGACTGGGAATGCGAAACCAGAGTCAAACGCTCCCGTGATAAGGAATCCCGAAGAGAGGATCCGAGGATGACCGTCTCCCTATGATCCCTGCCATAACCAAGGCACACCCATGGATGGATCGAGTACTCCCCAGAGGCAGGACAGACTATAGCAAACAGCACCGCCGGAAGCGGTCTAACCTTCACGGATGCAGATTTACCAGCATGTGAAAACAGACACAACGAGGCCCTCCTCACCCTCATAAAGATATAAAGGTTCTACCTTCCGAACATCTTTGTCGACAATGGTTCGGCGGTCAACGTCCTTGCTGCACATATAATGAAACGAATTCGGATCGACGGCTCCCGAATGAGACCTTCACCTCGAGTAATCCGAGCCTATGACTCCACTCCCCGTGATGTTCTAGGAGTAATAAATCTTAACATCCAATTCGACGAACAAATGGAGTCGGTGGAATTCCAAGTCGTGGAAATCAAGTCCAACTTCTCCGCCTTGCTGGGACGACCTTGGCTGCACCAGATGAAAGCAGTATCATCCACTCTACACCAATGTGTAAAGTTCGTCAACGCCAATGGGAACCTCGAAGTAATACGCGGGAGCATCACAATGGAGAGCGCTTAGCCAGCAAGCTACAACCCGCAAGAAGGTCCTGACATGATCGAATATTCCTTGGTAGACAAGACCCTAGTCATGATCCAGTTCGAAAGAGATCCCTACATCCATGCATTAAGCCGTGATGAGCTAGAAAACGAAGAGCTCATGGGCCAAGATGACCATTCCGATCTATGCGACTGTGAAGAATGCTTAAAGGAGGATCAAGAGATGGACGCCCAGATGGAGCTTGACCAAGGGGATGACCCATACTTCGTCGGAAATCCTTCCAGAGAAAGCTGGTCCACCACCAACATCGGGGAACATGTTAACCCTCATGCCGACACACTCGGATCCCATGAAGACGGCTACAACAACATAGTCCAGCTCAACGTCCCAGTGTCTGACTTGGAAGAACAATGGCGCAACATCCTTCGGAGCCTAGTCAAGGAAGGAGAAATAGCATGCCCCCTCGATTCAGATCTCGTGAATGTCATCCAAGCAAAGATCTCAGCTAGGGGAGCATATTCTATGAAGATAATCAACGTCAGCAAGAATCAACTCCGAATAAGCGAGTGCTTCGCCCTCCTGGAAGAATCTCTCCACGAAATCTATTGCCAAGAGCCCCCGAGACCTGGTAGTATTACCAATGGAGGGACACCCTCAAACAAGCAGCCTAATACCTCCGCGGTTTGGTTTGAAGTCGAACTAAAGGCAAGTCTTCCCCCGGGAACGGTATCAGTCGAAGAATGGCTGTCAGAGCTATCGCCCCCTTTCTCGAACCTACAGCCTGCAAAGGGAAATGAAGCTTGGCTCAACCCCTCGTTTCCTAGAGTCTAGTTTCGAGTCATGTTGTATTTGAATTCGAGTCTTTCGAGTCATATGATGGCCCTACGCCGGAAGATTGTGAATTCTTAACCAACAATGTACCCTCTTTACGTTTTCAATAAAAGGTTCGACCTTTCTGAATATCCCCCCATTGCATCTTTAACAAATGATAAATTAACTAAACCACAAACAATTTATAATGATTCACTTGATAAAGACACAGACACATTAAATGAACAATATATTAAACAAATCTTTAAGCATGTTGTCAAACGAGAGAAAAATCAGGCCTAAGCTGTCGAGGAGGTTTTAATCACAGTGAATTTGGGGACTGCTGATGAGCCTAAAGAGACGCAAATCAGAAGCCTCTTCACCGGCGCAGTACGTAAGCCAGTAGTCAACCAAGGGACGGGTAATGGCCAAACAATTGGTCGACTTCCTGACCGACGAGGCCAAAGGTCCCGAATCACAATTTCCCGATGAGGGAATCTTTGCACTTGAAGGCAATAATCGATGGAAGCTTTTCTTCGACGGAGCAGCCAACAAAAGAGGAAATGGCATTGGAATGCTCTTGGTTGACCCAAAGGACGAGCACACCCCAATCACCATAAAGATAAACTTCGAGGTAACTAACAATGCCGCCGAATACGAAGCATGCGCCACCGGACTAGAGGCCTCCCTCGAAAGGAACATCCAGGAGCTAGAGGTCTACGGGGACTCAGCCCTGATCATCAATCAGGTTTCCAACAAATGGAAAATGATGGACCTTGACTTGCAAAAATACCATGCCTGCATGGAAAACCTCATCACTCAATTCAAAGAGGTCACCTTCCACTACTTGCCAAGTGACCAGAATCGGTTTGCAAATGCCCTAGCCACTTTGGCTTCATTCGTGGAAATCCCCGAAGGGAAAGCAGTAAAGCCATTCAAAGTAGGAAGAAAGGAAATTCCTGCCTACTGCTATGAAATCGAACCAGAACCGAGCCCATCAATGAGCCGTGGTACAACCAAATCTATCAATACCTCAAGAACGGGGACCTCTTTCATGAACAAGGAAGGCAAATGCAAAGACGGAATCAAAGCCAAGAGCATTGTGGCCCTAAAATGCCTCGCCTCTCACTTTGTCATCCTTGGGGACATGCTATACAAGAAATGCTACCAAGGACCGCTCCTCCGCTGCATCAGCAAGGAGAAAGCAAATGAGCTCATGAACGAAGTCCACAATGGGGCTTGCGGTCCCCACATGAATGCCAGAGCCCTAATGCAGATCAACCTTTGAATGGGCTAACTAGATCTCTATGGAGGCAGACTGCATCCACTTTGTCTGAAGCTGCGACAAGTGCCAACGGTTCTCCAACCTCAACCATCTTCCCCCTCATGATCTCTATTGCATGGCCACTCCTTGGCCCTTCACCACATGGGGAATCAACGTCATCAGGAAGATTGCTCAGCCCGGCAGCAACGGCCACGAGTTTGTCTTGGTAGCCATCGACTACTTCACAAAATGGGTCGAAGCCAAGTCCTACAAAGTGCTAACTTCCAAGAAGGTTGCACAATTTCTCAAAGAAAACATCATATGCCGCTACAGCATCACGAATGAGGTCATATCAGATAATGGGTCTCACTTTGGAGGAGAATACGCCAGACTATTGGTCGAATTCAAGATCACACGCCATAAGTCCTCTCCCTACAGGCCGCAAACTAACGGCACACTAGAAGCAGCAAACAAAACCCTCGAAAGGATCATTAGAAAAATGACCATATGAGGACGTGATTGGCCCGAAAAGTTGCACCTGGCACTTTGGGGCTACCGAACATCAGTCAGGACAGCCACGGGAGAAACTCCATTTGCCCTGACCTATGGGATTGAGGCAGTATTTCCCGTTGAATTAGAAATTCCATCACTCCGAGTGTTGCTGGAAAACGAGATCAACGAGGTGGAATGGCTCCGAAGCTGACACGATGAATTGGCCCTACTAGACGAGCGCTGACTAAAGGCCATGGAGCACATCCGAGCCTACCAAAGCAGAATGGCTAGGGCTTTCGACAAGAACGTCAAATCCCGAGACATCAGGGAAGGCAATCTGGTACTCAAGGAAAAGCCTCCCACCCGATCCATCCCGCTTGGAAAATGGGAACTAACATGGATCGGCCCGTTCATGGTCCAAAAGATCTTCTTCGGAGGTACCATGAAGCTAACAGACCTAGATGGCAACCCCTTCATGAATCCAGTCAATGGAAGCAAGCTGCGCAGATACTTCGCATAAAGAAGATCAGCTTTTCTGTCTTCCCATCACTTCTAAGAAGTGTCAAACTATGCAGACCTGAGCCCCTCAGTCTGGGGGGAACATAGACAACCTTCATTGGTTTGGTCTAAAAACACACAAAAACAAAAAAAATTGGATGCCAATCAAGGCTCAGATCTATCCAAACACAAACACAAAAAGCCAAAAAAAAAACTGGATGCCGCCAAAGCTCAGACAAAAAGCAAGCAAGAGATCCTGTGTCTCGACAAAGATTTAAAAGTAAATCACAAATCACTAACGATTAAAACATTTCTTGATGAGTACAAGCACAGTCTACTCTCAAGCTCACAACATGCTAAAAGACAACTTAAGACATTTAACAAATAATGTGTCTGCAATGCATTGAAGGGATACTTAGGAGGTCATTCCGCGCCACTCGCGCTTGTCCCCACGCCATTTAACGGCCAGTCTTCTTCCGCTCCATGTGAGCCAACTCTGTCTCTCTCATTCTGAGATCAGGGGTCCTCCCCGTCAAGTCAAGCAATCTAGTAGCTCGCAGAGCTTCATTCTCCTGGGCCTCGACTCGGATCTCTTCCCTGCGAGTCTGCAAAAGGGGGCCTCTCTCAGTCAGTCGGTCAACTCTAGTCTCGTAGTCAAGCAAAGCGTCTCCCATAACATTCTGAGGGTTAGACCAGGCTTCTGCACTTCTAAGGTTATAGCTGAGACGACAATCTTGCCCCATAATCGCTTCACGCCTACTCCTCAAAACCACTTGGGTCTGCCCGATATGCTGCTCGTACCAATCCAGGTACTCGGTGGTCAAAACAACACTCTCCCGACGTTGAAGGAGTACCACAGGAGGGAAAGCAAAATACTTCCATACCCTCAGAAAATACAGAAAGGCATCTGGATCTGTCATAGAGAAAGGAGCTACCTCCGTGGTGGCAATGTCATTCCAGCCCAGCAGAGGCTTCTGTCTCATCCCAAACTGTCGAGCAACGAGCGACGGAATATAAAAAGAGGACCAAGACAACCCCGGAACTCTGACAACATAGGAACCTTCCTGAAAGGCTCTCCTAGTCTCAATCCCCTAGTGAGGAACCCACCAGCGGATCTAATGCGTACCAAGCTGTGCCATCCATCTCTCCCAAGCAGACTGATCCATATCCAATACAAGGGGCTGCTGAGCAAACGTCCACGGACTAAAAGATGCCGGAGACTCAGGCATAGCTTGAAGCCTCTCCCGCAACCACAAGGTGAGCAGAATGGGGCTTCCCCCTCGTATGAACCTATCCCCCATTGCCAGGCGATCAATGCCGTGAAGGGTTTCCGCAGAACCAAAGGAGCAATATCCTCACCGGCTCGGCAGTGCCCTACCACATCCAACAAGGCACCGTCACATGCCCCAAGGGAGCTGACCATGAAAAGCATTGCTATCATGCATAAAGCAAACGCATTCCACGAGACATCACTCTTGTCATCACCCATAAATCTCTCGGTCAGTGCAGAAACATCAATATGGCCAGAATCAAAAGTCATACCTTGCGCTTCCTCCAGCGAAGTCCGAAGAAAGTATGCGAGCTTCACGCTCACGGTCGCACCCCTGATCAAAGGAAGAGAGATGGCCTCCACCTCCGGTCCTCCAAGCAAAGCCCGATAATCCTCAAAGGTGGGCATAATCTCATTGTAGGAGAAGCTATACACATGCCTCCTAACATCCCAGAACCTTGCAGCAGCCCGCAATAACTCCCAATCAGGAACTAACTCCTTAAGGGACCAAACCGAGCAGAGTTGAAATCTCACCTCGAAAGTCCACTTATTGTGCCTCATGTGGTGCCTCATCCACATCTTGAGCCGCTCAAGGAAGTGTGTTTGCCTCTCCTTCAGAAGTCTCGGTGAAATTCTCGGAACAAATGACGAATCCATGACGAAAATGGAAGTTTTTAAGAGAATGAGGAAGAAAGAGTCGAAATGACTGCAAAATGGGAAGAGGGAAATGAGGGAAATCCAGATTTTCAGTAAATCTTATCCCCTCTCAAAAAGCAAGAAGTGTCAGTGCGGACCACTTTGCATGCATGAAGTGTCCGCATGGACCACTTTGCACCATGGCTCAATTTTCAGTAACTGCAAAGCAGTTGCTGCCCGCAGCAGGACCCTGCACCCGACTGCTCAAAACCCTTGCCAAAGCCATTTCCGGTCCCCATACACTAACCACAAATGCATTCCCAGCTTATGTGACACACACAAAAAATAAAATAAGCTAGAAACAATTCCTAGCCCAGTCCCCGGAATTACAGATAAAACATCACAAATAAAATACTTTGCTATGCCAAATACGAGTATTTTATTACATATACAAATGTCTGTTGCTCTACGCACACAATAAAAAAAAGAAGAAGGAAACAGAAGGAGTCCTACTCTGAATCCTCATCATCATTGCCCTCGCCCGACGTGAACTCCTGCATCTCAGCAAACCCGGCGGTCACCTCCTCGTCATCAGAAATATCGACCCCCTCCTCGATCGAGTACTCAAGATAGTCCGAATGGTCAAGCCTGACAAAAGGATCGAAGAAGGGAAGCGAGGACGAACCCTCACCCTGCGCACCCGATGGAGGGAAGAACTGGTGGAAGGTTTGCGGCTTCCGAACCCCGAAGAAGTTCCCGCGTCAAAGCTATGCCGCTCCCGAATCGGCACCTCAGGCTGTGGCTCTGCCTCAACCCTCGAAGAAGGAGTATCCACAGACCTCCTCGAAGGCATTGGCTCGAAAGCCGCCGCACTCCGCGAAGACCCACAAGACATCTTCCTTAAGAGCTTCTTCATAAAAGCCCTCAACCCCAGATACCGGCGGGTGAGCACGTCGACGGTCCATCCCGAGACCTGCACAACAAACAACAAAAAAAAGAGCTCAGCAAAAGAGATACAAAAATACTCGACAAAAGAGAAAATACAGAAAAGATGCCAAGATGGAAAAGAGTAAACAAACTCACCACAACATCTGGGTCTCCCGATAAGCGGCATGAGCCTGCTCTGGGATGGGCACCAACACCCTTCTCCTCGAATCCCCGTGAACATAAGTGAAGTCCGGTCCAGGCACCAGGACATCTGGAGGGTGTGACGAGCCAGTCTGCCTCTCCCTCTCCAGCACCTGTGCGTCCACAACTTTCGCTTGACGAAGGCCGCATACTCCTTGCCCTCCAAGACGAAATCCTCGGCGCTCACGCCGACCCGTCACCTCTCGAACTCCAGCAAGTCCATATCAGCAGGACTCATCATGCGGAAGGGCAGATCCCTCAGAGCTATAAGGGGAATACCAGCGCCGTGCTGCCAGAACACCCTCTCCCCCCAAATACATGGAGTCACAAGTAAGACCCCGCAGAAGCTTCCTCTGTCGCATCACCCAGGGGGCACCCTCTAGCTCATCCTCACCATACCGAGTCCAAGGGTAAAGCTGATACCCCTCCGGGATGTCCCTCTCCAGGAATCACTGCACATCCCCATAGGTGACAGTGATCCTCCCCCGGCTCATCCTCCTCTTTCTCAAAGAGCGAGCCCAGCAAAGCATGGTGGGATACCCAAACATGGCCTCGTCCTGCCAGTCCCACGGCTGACACAAGAAGATCTCATAGCACCACGCCTGCCATAAAAGACAGAGAATGCTCAAGAAAAAGAAAATAAAAAGAAAATGGAGAAATGATGAAATGCTAAACTACAAAAGCATATAAGCTCATACCTCCAGTGCAAATTCAAAGCACCCCAGGGAGTTGACCGCGCCTCGGCTGAACTTGTCCAAGGCGAAGTAGAGCTCGGCCAAGCCTGCCTCTCCCCAAGCAATGTCACAAACCCTCTCCAAGTCCACCAGACTCTCGAGCAGAGGGAAAGGAGCGGTGGAAGCATGGTTCGAGAATAAAGTCTCGAAAAGGGCAAACCACAAAAATGAGCGCGCCAACTGCTCCGCCGACACTACCCCAGTATCCCAACTATACTCTCCGATGTTGGCAGTAATATTTGCCTCCACATCATGGTACACCATACCCAAGCCCTTACGGGGCCAAGGCGCAAAGCCAAGCAGCTCAGTCAGCAGCTCATCAGACATCCGGTCCTGCCATTTCACCGACTCCCCCTTGAAGGACAGCCCGATGATGGCAACAAAATCCATGGGAGTCACCGTCATCTCCCCCCAGCTGAAGTAGAAGGTGTGCATAGTGTCCCACCAATACTCAGACAAGGCAAGGAAGACACCCTTGTTCTTTTGCGTCTTCGCCAGCCGGCCAAGTTCTCCACGAACACATTCAATCCGGAAGCAATGACCAGCCTCCGAGGACTAGGTCTCCCATCCCGGGGTCTTCGCCAGCCGGCCAAGTTCTCCACGAACACATTCAATCCGGAAGCAATGACCAGCCTCCGAGGACTAGGTCTCCCATCCCGGGAGATATCAGGCATGTTCCTCCATACCTCAACCATGGCCTCTAGGGACCCCCACGACTTCATCCTTTTCGCCTTTCCAGACGAAGGCACCTCATCCTGCAGGTAAACACAGCAAAGGTACGTCAATAACAATACTTAACAAATCCATAAAAACAAAAATGATAACACATATCATTCACAAGAAACAAAAGACCGTACCAACACTGCACACAAAACACAAAAGTCCGTCACAAAAACACGGCACATACAACACACATTTCCAAAAGGGATCCGTCCCTACACACATTTCCAACAAAAGTCCGTCCCAAAAAGGGCAATTTCTCACAAAAGACTGTACCAATGCGGCACACAAAACACAAAAGTCCGTCACAAAAACACAGCCATACAACACAAATTTTCCAACAAAAGGGATCCGTCCCTACACACATTTTTCAAACAAAGGGATCTGTCCCTACCCACATTTTCAAACAAAAGGGATCCGTCCCTACACACATTTTTCAAACAAGGGATCCGTCCCTCCACACATTTTTTCCAACAAAAGGGATCCGTCCCTAAACGACACATTTTCAAAAAAAATAAAAATACAAGGGATCCGTCCCTACACGACACCTTCACAACAAAGTCCATCCCAAAAACACGACACACATTTCACAAAATTTCCCCATAAAGGGTCCGTTTCTACACGACAATTTTTCCCATAAAAAACCATGTACATACAAAAATAGCATCAAGGTACAAGTCACCAAAGCATGCATTTCAAGGAGATGCACTTTATTTTCACAAATAAGAGCTAAACTCCACATTTTTGAACAAAAATCACATACCCACAACCCACATACATCCAATTTCAACAATTCAACATCAATTTCACAAAATAAGCATGGCAACAACAAAAGCCACAAATTGCAAAGAACTAAAACCCTAGTTCTAGCATGCACCATTTCAAAGCAATAATCAAAACAAAAATTTGATTTCTTACCTCCATTACATCTCCCCCCGCAAGGTGTGCACCCTCGCATCCGGATACAATTCATCCGGGTTGATTGTTGAAGGAATGAAGGAAGAAAAAATCCTTTGGAGATCCCACCTCCTCTCTATGGCATCTCGGCCCCTTTAACGACGACCTCGCCCCAATCTTTCCGCCATGATAATAATCTAGCGACTTGGAAGGATTTTTTCGAGAAAATTTGGCTCAAAGAACAAGTTTTCTTCTCCTCTATTCTCTTCTCTCTCGGCTGAAATGAGAAAATGAAATGAAAATGGCGTCTGGAAATCTGATTATGGTTAAGAAAACCAGATCTGCAACTGTGTCCGTGCGGACTACTTTGTATGCATGAAGGGTCCGCACGGACCACTTTGCAATCCAGGCCAAATCCCTCTTTTGCCCTTATAATCTTTGCCCTTGGCCGTCCAAAGGCCATTTCCAACAAGATCAATGCAGTTTGGTCCCTAAACCAACAAAACAAACCCCGACCGTCATTGTAAGTCAGGATCTCACCCACTAAACGGTAAAACAAACCCCGACCGTCATAGTAAGTCCGGACCCCAAGGCGCAAATGCCTTCAAACATAAACCCCAAGGCGTAAACGCCTCCACACACAAATTCCAAGGCGCAAACGCCTTCAAACACACATCTCAAGGCACAAATGCCTTCAAAACAAGCAAGTCATTTCCCCGCCAGCTATCATAAGCCCGAACTTTTCCCCAGCGGACAAAACACAAGGCAAGCACGCCTCCCAAAAATAAAACACAAGGCAAGTACGCCTCCCAAAAATAAAACACAAGGCAAGCACGTTTCCCAAAATCAAAGCAAAAGGCAAGCACGCCTCCCAAAAATAAAACACACGGCAAGCACGCCTCCCAAAATCAAAGCACAAGGCAAGCACGCCTCCCAAGATCAAATCATTTGATCAAGAGCGCCTTCCTCTCAAGACGCAAACATTTTCATCCCCAGCTTAGGACACCAACACGTCCACACACACAAAATCTCAGTTAAAGGACACCACCACGTCCATCATACACGACAACTTCACCATTTTTGAACTATGATCTGGCTTGATTCCCATTCGGGATACGTAGGAATTCTACTAAAGGGTCCAGCCATCTGACCTAAATGGTCACCCCCGGACACCACCACGTCCTCACTACCTCAGTCAGAGGACACCACCACGTCCTCACTACCTCAGTTAGAGGATACCACCACGTCCTCACTACCTCAGCCACCCGACCCAAGCGGTCACCTCACACACGAACTACGATCAAGCTTGATTCCCATTCGGGATAAGTAGGAATCCTACCAAAGGGTCCATCCATCCGACCTAAATGGTCACATCAAGACACCGACACGTCCACCTCACTTCAGGACACCGAAACGTCCACCTCATATCAGGACACCGACACGTCCACCTCACATCAGAACACCGACACGTCTACCTCACTACTGGACACCAACACATCCACCTCACATCAGGACACCGACACGTCCACCTCACATCAGGACATCGACACGTCCACTTCACATCAGGACACCAACACGTCCACCTCACCTCAGGACACTACCACGTCCTCACATCTGACCAACACGGTCACCTTTTCTCTCCCGATAAGCAATCCAGATCGGGACCCTTATCTTTATCGACGACCCCACTTCCTTCGTAAGTGACGTCGCTGAGGGGCTTCTATAAGTAACCAAATCCGGATCACTCCCCATTCGAGCACACAGGAAACACAGCGGACTCATGCAAACGTGATCTCGAAGACCCGTAACCTCCAAAAAGTCCAAAACCACCAACCAAACCAAGGCAAGACCTTTCCGGGATAAAACGGGACAAAAGGACTTTTTGAGAATTACGAAAAATAGTCAGCCTACAAAAGTGTCCGCACGGACCACTATGCAGGGTGAAAATCATAATTACGAAATCCCCTTAAAGTCCATAATATTCCCTCAAATCCGGGAAAACCAAAAAATTGGATTACCAAAAGATCCGCGCGGATCATATTGCAAATTTTTGAGACCTATAAATAGAAGGCTCCCCCTCTCATTTTCTACACACCTACCTTCTCTCCTCCTTCCCCCTAGCAAGCTGGGACAGCTCTAAGGCCACTCTGGCCCTTCCCGAGGTCCTTCGGCCCTTCTCGAGGCCCTCTGACCCTTTCCGAGGTGTTTCGAAGCCCTCCCTAGGCGATCCAAAGCCCTGTCGAGCCATCCCGAGATGCTCCCAAGCCATCTCGAAGCACTCCCGAGGCATCCCAAAGCCCTACTGGTCCATCCTAAGCCATTCCGGTCCATCTCGAGCCATTCCGGCCCATCCCGAGGCACGCCGAACCTCTGCCCGAATCCCCCTAGCGATCCCGAGGCACGCCAAAACTCTACCCGAATCCACCTAGAAATCTCGAGGCACGCTAAACCTTTGCCCGAATCCACCTAGTAATCCCGAGGCACGCCAAACCACTGTTCGAATACAACGAGCAATCCCAAGGCACACCGAACCTGTGCCCGCACTTACCAAACCATCTCGAAGCGCTCTTGAGCCATCCCGAGACACTCCCGAAGCTCTACCGGTCCATCCTGAGCTATCCAGAAACATCCCGAAACTCTGCCGGCACACACCGGTCCACCCCGAGGCAATCCCGGTCCATCCCGGTCCGTCCTGGAACACTATTCATAGTCAAACACTATTCCCCAGCGGAAGATAAACATGAACCAATATTGGTAAGGCCTCCTTTAAAATCTATTTCAATATTTAAATACATAGCATACAATGTAGACATCATTTTCAAAATGCATTTTTAAAAGCACACACACATACACACAACTTTTAAAGAAAGAAGGGTATCAAAAGACTCGTGTATACGAGACGACTTGGGTGAGCTCTACTATTCTCTTCTCGAGGCGTAACCTGACGTCCGAACTCAAAATCTCATCACACAACAAAACGAAATGCAAAACTGCCTTTTCTCAATATTTTGGGCGTAATCAAAACGGTGTGACGACTCTACAAAAAATGCAGCGACGGCCTCCCGATGAAATGCGAGATGTCCGGACCGCACATGCGGATCGGATAATTTCAGATGGAGCAATCGGTTGAGAGGAGGGAGCAGCTGGTTTAGATTTGCTGACCAATGAATTGATTGCCTTCCTCTTAACCGGTAGAGTGGGAGCCGGTTGAGAGGTCTCAGGTTCAGCTGTCTTCTTTACTTTAGGCTTATAAGCGTTTTTCTTCTTCTTAACCGGTTGAGCTTCGGTTGAGGCTTCACCGGTTGAGGTTGTTGCCTCTTTAGAAATTCTTCCCCAGTCAGATGTATCAAAAGTTTTTACTCATTACTGAGGGTAGCAAGGTTGATCGGCTGGAGCAGCTAGAATAGCTGGGTTTCTTCTCAATACTCTGCTAATCAAGAGATAATGGCATGGCCTGGCTTTGTTTGCTCTGGCAAGTGGCTTCTCCTTATGAAATTTCTTGAAAGAAATAACGATGATGTTGTAGATGAACGTATACTAATTGAATTCCTTCTGAAGGTGAATAGCAGCCATTGCTTCAAACTGAATCATCGTAATACAGTGATGAGATCCAGATTGACAGATAATGCAACGGTCAACAATTTCAGCCAAGGCATAATTGATTGGATCAAGGTCAACCTTCTTATTGCCCTCACCGGTTACAAAGGGATTTTCACTTCTGATCTGAGCCCAAACCAGCTTCATATTTTTCATGACAACATCAGATGGACCGGTTGAGGCTAGGGTTAGAAAAGCTTCTGCAATGGAGGCTGGGGAGAAGGTAATAGGGACACCAGCTATGGTAGAGATAATAGAAGGCACTTCTCCATCCTTGACATTTTCATCTAGAGACCCATTATCAAACATCTCATTTACTAACTAATAGTAAATATCTTCATACCCTTCTGCAATAGAAACGGAAGAACCCCAGCACCAAAAAGAATAGCCTTGAGCAACTTTCCTTGCTCAAAATCGAAGAATGAAAGAAGAATGTAACCTCCATATATGTCTTTCTTGGGAGTTGATTTGGGAGCCATCTGTAAAAATCAAACATCAAGAACACAACATTTTAAGTTAGAACATTGTAATATGAAAAAAATATTTATCACTTTGAAAAATCTCTAATTGTTCTAAGTGTTACCAGATAAAGATTGAAATGAGATGATAAAAGTTTGAAGTTATGAAGAACTTCGAAGAAGTTAAAGATCTTGTAGTCGGTTGAGAAAGCTTTAGAGTTTGAGACAATAGAGAGCTTGAGAGAATAAGGGTTTCGAAAGTTTTCAAAGTTTACTTTTGATTTCCTTATATTGGGAGAGAGAAGATGTAGAAGACGAAGTATTTTTATAGGGAAGATCAAAATTTATTCAAAAATGTTTTAACTGATGGTTAAAAATAGGGATAATGAAACACGATTTTAATACAAATAAAATATGGAAGCTTAAAATTAGGAATGTGTGTGCAACAGTTAAATTTTAAACATAATAATGAACAAAAAGTTAACCTTTTGGATAAATAAGAATGATACAGAGATTACCTTTTTGATCAAAATAAAAATTTTGATCTACCTATGAAACAAAGTTGGTACACAGCTCACTGTTGTGTCAGACAGCGGCTGAAAAGACTTGAAAGGACAGTAGGAGTGTCAGACGCATCGGTTAAAATGGATTGGTCCGGCCGCAGTTCGTCATCGGTTAAGCGTTTGATTGACCGATTAAACATTGGTGTGACTAGTTGAAACAACCGCTTGAAGGCTTGACCGGTTACAGTTTTTAACCGGTTGAGATTACGATCGGTCAAGGGGTTATGACCGGTTGAGATCTTGTTGCCGTCGGTTAAGGTTGAGGAGCAATGATAGTTTGAGGGTAAAATGGAGATATCACCCTTTTTGATCAGTTGAGCTTACACAAGTAGCAAAGTTAGCACATATTATCCACGAATACCATTCATGCCTAATTCACCTCTAAGGTATTTAAAACGTTTAGTGTCTAAGGGTTTTGTCAATATATCAGCTAACTGATAATCAGTATGAACTTTTAAAAGAACAACATTACCCTTTTCAACATGATCCTTGAGGAAGTGATATTTGATGTCTATGTGCTTTGTCTTTTAATACATCATAGGATTGTTGGAGACTGAGATGGTTGAGGAGTTGTCACAATAGATGGGACAAACTTCTGTTGGAATTTCATAGTCTACCAGTTGTTGCTTTATCCATAGGATTTGTGAGCAGCAACTTCCAGCATCTATGTACTCAGCCTCAGTTGTAGAAGTGGAAATTGAAGCTTGCTTTTTATAAGATCAAGAAACTAATCGGTGACCTAAAAATTGGCAAGTCCTACTAGTATTTTTCCTTGTAACCCTACAATCTGCAAAATCAGCATCTGAATAGCCAATTAGTGTAAAAGATGAATCTCTAGGTTATCATAAACCTAAGCGAACAGTTCCCACAAGATATCTTATGATTCTTTTAACAGCTTGAAGTTGAGATTCTCTAGGATCAGGTTGAAACCTAGCACATACACATATTGAAAAAATGATATCTGGTCTACTAGCAGTTAAGTAAAGTAGAGATCCTATCATACCTCGGTAAACTGTCATATCTAATTTCTTACTAGACTCTTCTTTGTCAAGATGTACATTTGTAGCCATTGGAGTGCTTTGAGGATGAGCAGAACCAAGGCCAAATTTTTTGATAAGATAATTTGTATACTTAGCTTGATTGATTAAGATTCCTTCTTGAGTTTGTTTAACTTGAAGTCCAAGGAAGAAGGTTAATTCTCCCATCATGCTCATCTTGAACTTGCTTTACCTAAGTTTCTCAAATCTCTTGCATAAGTTTTCGTTAGTAGAGCCAAATATAATATCATCTACATATATTTGAACTAACAATGAAGGACCATTATGCTTAGCAATGAATAAGGTTGTATCAATTTTACCTCTTTCAAACTTCTCATTAAGTAGGAATTTGGAGAGAGTTTCATACCATGCTCTTAGGGATTGCTTGAGGCCTTACAATGCTTTGTTTAACCTATAGACATGATTGGGCTTCTTGGAGTCTTCAAACCCGGGATTTTGATCAACATATACAAGCTCTTGAAGTTCTCCATTTGGGAAGACACTTTTCACATCTATTTGGTATAACTTAAACTCTTTGTAGGCGGCATAGACAAGGAACAACCTAATGGCTTCTAATCTAGCAACAGGGGCAAAAGTCTCATCATAATCAATTACTTCTTCTTGTCTGTACCCTTTTGCTACATGTCTTGCTTTATTCATTGTTATTTTTCCAGAATTATCCAATTTATTTCTAAAGACCCATTTCGTTCCTACCAATGTCTGATCAATGGGTCGAGTCACTAATTCCCATACTTTGCATCTGTCGAACTGATTGAGTTCTTCTTGCAAAGCTTCTACCCAGCTGGGATCATTGAGTGCTTCTTCTGTCATCTTTGGTTCTATATTTGAGATTATTGCAGAGGAGAATAGACTATATTGTTCTTCCATACTCCTCCTTTGGCATCTAGTCATTCTAGGAACATAAACATCACCAATTACATTTTCTATTGGGTGTCCTCTAGCTGGTCTCACTTCCCTTGGAAGATCTTTCCTGACCGATTCTTGTCTTAAGTTTTCTAGGGGAGGAGAGGAATCGGTTGAGGGAGGTGTGACCGGTTGAGGTGAGGATCGGTTAGGAACTGGTAAGGTTGACATTTGATCAGATTCAGGTTGAGTTGCAAAAAATGGTATATGAATAGTAGAAATTGGTTCAGGTTCAGGTTTAGGTGGTGTAATAGGAACATTTGTAGAGGTACTAGTTGGAAGGGAATTAGTTAAGGAATTTTGGGGATTGGATTCTCTTCTAACCGATCGAGGGAAAAATGAATCATCAACTAGGGCTCTATCGGTTACACCATTTGGAAGGCCTGAATTCTAAGTTGGAGGTTGATTTGCATTGTTACTGATGTTTTGATTGGAGTTAGAGTTGCTGGATTTACCTATCTCAAAAACACCAGAATCATTAGTACTATTTGAATCCTTGTTAGACTCTAGCAAATCAAATTAATCAAATGTAACATGAACAGATTCAACAATTTTATACAGACGTTTATTGAATATTCTGAAAGCCTTACTATGTTTGGCATAACCAACAAAAATACCTTCCTCTCAACAACACCATTTTGTTGTGGTGTTCCAGCAGCCGAGAAATTGTGATCAATTTCGTGATCATCACAGTACTGAGCAATGCCATTGTTTTTTAATTCTGTTCCATTGTCGGATCTCATACTGATGATGTCACTTTCCTTTTGGGTTTGAAGTGGACGGTAAAGCTTGGTGGAAACTCCATAAGTGTCATCTTTGGAGCTGAAAGTTTCCACCCAAGTATATCTTGAATAATCATCTACAACAACTAAGACATATTTGCTTCCCCCTAAGCTGGCAGTTGTTGTGGGCCAAATAGTCCATATGTAGCAGTTGGAGGCACTTAGATGTGGACATGCGGGGCTTGATTTGGAATGATGTTTTATGTTGCTTTCCTAGATGGCATGCTCTGCACTTCCTTCCATGATCAGCAGACATTTGAGGTAAGCCGGTTACTGTTGTGGGTTAGATTTCAGACGATGACGTCTTGAAGATAGTCAACCTGTCGACACCTAGGTCCCTGCGATTAAGGTAAAATAAATTACTATGTTATTTATTAATATTTCCTATCTATTATACAGGGTAAAAAAAAGGAACATGGAAACGTGTCCTACGTGGATTCACCTCAAACAGATAGAAAGACTAAGTTAAGCTTGGAGATAAAACAACCCAAGATTTTAGGAAGATGGATATTATCTTTTGTTACCTTTTTTGTTATTTAAAGATGGATATGGGACGGAACAAAAACACACACTGCACGCACCACTTCTTGTACTCTGCCATAGCTCATCACTTGTAATTCCTTGAATATCAATATAAACGTTCGAGAAGGTAGGTGCTCACAATCACCTTCCGAGGTTTTATGCCGGCGAGATTATCTCAAGGGCTTTTCCTCGTTACATTACCGTGTTGATTCTACCTCATTTTACACCGATTATATTCCATTGTACCTTCCTCAAACTTATTTTGACCTACATTGCATTTGATTATTTTTTCACCAAAACAATTTGGCGCCCACCGTGGGGCCTTTGGTTTTTAAATCGGTTTTAATCCTCGTATATCCATCATGTCTATTCAACCTATGACCTCTGTCGCCGGTAAAACTATTGTTACTACCAGCAGTGTGAATGTTTCCACCAAGGGTCTCAATAACGGCAAGACGCCCACTGGAAGCTATGAGTCATTTCCGCCACCGCCGTCTGTGATATCTGGGAAGCAGTCATCTCCAACACCTGATTCTGAGATCAAAAACATGCTCATTCAGATGAAGAATCAGCTGGATCGACAACAGAATAGTACCTCCTTGATAACTGATACCTTGGTGAAGATGCAGAGAGAGCAAGAGTTACTTACCAAAAGAGTAGATGCTGTCTCCCCTATCCACCCTAGGGTCCTTGATTTCGATTTTGGTGTAAGTACCCAAATCCGGTTCGTAAAAATATGTTAATTCGCACTTTCCCGATTAACAAGATTTTCCGGGACTGTTCAGATCATTCAAAATCAAAGTGTATTAAAAATACGTTAGAACATGTTAAAAATATTACTTTTCAAAAAACACACGATATCCGGGACTGTTCCGACATTTATTCGGACAGTTAATTAAAAAACTGTCAAAATCCGAGCAAAAGGACGAAACAATGATAAATCGTCACAAAAGTCTCCCAAGGATCAAATCAAGGTCAAATCATGTCAGAGTGTGAAAAGACCAAAATACCGTCATACTGAAACTTAGGCCGGCTGATGGAGAAAATTCCACTGTGTAATAAAATACCTTGCAAGTGTACAAGTTACCGAAGTAGCAATATACAAAAGTAAGGGTCGAACCACAGAGACTTGTGTGTTTAACAAGTTGATTTAATTAGTGTAAAAAGAAACAAAGGAAAAAGGGGGGTTTGATTTTGATTTTATTATTAAAACTAAGAAAGCAAAATAAATAAATTAAAGATATCAAGAGACAAGGGATTCATGGATTGGGAATCATAACAATTATCACTTTATGCTTTTTATTTCATGTAAAAAGGATTCAATATCATTCTTGGGTTGGTTCACAAAATTATAGGATTAAGATGTTCATAAATTCCGCTAGGTCAATAAGAACATTAAAATCCTCCTAATTCTATCTTGTTTATATATTCCGCTAGGTCAATATAAACATTCAAGAATCCAATTAAAAGCTTAAGAACAATGGAACCTAGATTCGTTTGATTTCCGCTAGGTCCTCAATTGAATCTATTCTTCTCAATAATGGTCAAATTACAAATCATCCACGCTAGTGCAATGGTTCGTATCCAAATTAATTCAAGATATCAAAAGTATATTCCGCTAGGTCAATACAATTGATCTCAAGAACAAAATTAAAATCGTTGAGAAGAACAAGAACGAAAAAGAGATAGGAAGAATTAAAACCTTAGCATAAAGATCAAATTGTTACTCACCTCAATCCATGAATCAAATAAATTAGCCTTGAATGGCCATTAAAATAAATAAAGCAAAACCTTGTTCTTTAATCTTCATAAATAAATAAAACCTAAACTAAAAATATAGAGAGAAAATAAAAGAATAAAAGATCCAAAGATCCCAAAATAAAAGATAAAAGATGATACAAAACTAGTCTAGGGTTGTTTTTATAGGAGGAGGGAGGTGGAAATCCTTTTTGGAAACAAATTAGGGTCAAAATCCTAGTCAAAATAGAAGATCTCTCGAAATTCGTGGCTGATTCTGTGCAAATCTGTGAAAAATCTTTAGAATTCGTCCAAAATAAGGAAACTGGCTGCATCTGTTCGTACGTACCGGGCGCGCGCCCACTTTGACTAGGTGTACGCCTGTACTCAATCTGGATACTTCCGGGCGTGCGCCCACTGGACCCAGGCGTACACCTGCTCTTCTATTCCAGCCTTGGCCCAGCAGCTTCCTTCCTGGCCCAACTCTCCTTCAAGCTTGGCCCAAAATGGCCCCAAGCAAATGGCCCCAAATTCCTCTCCTTTTTTAGACCCTGGCTTGCAGTCCTCGGCCACAAATGTTATGGCCGGCCAGCATTGGCCTACATTTTGCCTAGTTTTATTAAATTAGTATTCGGTTCGTTCCACAATTTTGCCGTCGCACTTTGACCACTCTAATGAATTCTTTTGCACTTCGCTCTTTGAGATATTATTTTTCATTTTAACCCATGAATTTTTATATATCAAATTCGTCCAAAAATTCCATATTTCCAATTTAGTCCCTAAATTTCCAAAATTTCCACTTTAGTCCTTGAACTTCCAAAATTTCCACTTTGGCCCTCGAACTTCATAATTTTTGTTTTGCCCAAAATTTCCAAAATTGCAATTTGATCCAAAAGCTTTCAAAGTACGCTCCAATCCTCCTTTTTCAACATTGTTGCACTTCAACCCCTGTACTTTCAAAACACTACAAAATACATTAAATTCTCAAGGTTTCGAGCACCAAATAAGCTAGGAAATATATCTTTTGGATGGGTAAAACCACATCCATCAAATACCCCCAAACTTATCTTTTGCTCGTCCTCGAGTAAAACAAAAGAAATAAACAAAAACAAAATTACTCTAACAAATAAAAACAATCAACAGAAAATATTTTTGATATGTTCTCACTACATACAAGGTTGTCGGCCAAAGAAGTCTCAGATTCTCACTTACATATGCTAAATAAGTGCCAAAAAGAATATGCAATTACAATTACATTAATGCATCTAACCCACAATTTTCCACCTCGGCCTGAATGATGAATGAAATATGGGAGATCATTGTCACAAAAGTAAGATATTTTATAGGGTCACTAACCACATGCTCTAAATCAATGATACTAAGATGAAATTTCTGCACAAGGGACACTCATATGCATATTTAAACAAAACTGTCAACCCGGCTACTCTTTAGGGATCAAATATGGCTTTATGGTTTGTAATGTATCGCGATAAACGCGGGCTAGGTTCACGGTTACAAATGAAGATAAGGACATACGAAGTCAAGCAAGTGAAACTACAAAGTCTTCGTCATATATCCTCACATTGAAATTATCACTCCGCTCCAAGCCAACCCATTGATTTAACCCCCAAACTTATAATTTTGTACACTTTCAAACTTGGGCTTGATCACCTTTTCTTCTTTTTGATCGCTTTCCACTTCAACATTAGAGAGGGCTCGGCTTTTTTTTTTCTTTCTTTTTTTTTCATTTTTTTCTTTGCACAAATATATCATGAAAAATGTGCATTCAATACTTTTTGCTCAAGCCCCTCTTTTCATTACATAACATGCCCTTTTTTTTTTCATGACCACTTTTCACTCAACCCTTTGATTTTCCAAACTTCACCCAAAAATTCTCATTCATTCCCTAGTTTCACTTTCTTGAAAAGGTAAGAAAATAGTGTATAAGTTAAAAGGGTAGGATAATGAGGGTACAAATGAAGGCGAATGGTGGTCTAAGATAACCTCCCACTTTGTGAGAGATTCCATTCTTTTTCAAGCTCAAAAGGGGTTCTAGCGGAAAATTTTGTATAAGTGACGAGAAAGTTAAAGGCTCACAAATAGGGTTCAAAGAAAATAGCCACATATCACTTCCCGAATAGCCTAATTGATGTGTTATTGACAGTCATGCAAACATGTTCTAGGGACCCCGAGAATGTCAAAGTGATCATATAAAGGTCTCCTAAATTGATAACAATGATCAAGAAAAATGATGGAAGTGAATGGTGGTGCAATTGTGTTTTACATGTATTAATGCAATTCTAATTAACATATTCAAATTGGCACAAACTAGCAAAACTCAATCAAAAACTCTCTCAAATCATCACGGACGTTGGCCAACTTCCAAACATATAATGAGAACAAAATTTTTAAATTTTTCTATTTTTTTGGAGGGTGACACTATATACACTCCCCTATAAACCCACAAACTCGGAGAGATATCTACCCCCAAACTCAAAACATGCTATGTCCTCATAGCAAAGAGAACAAAACATGCCTTGGGTTCAAAGGACAATATGACACAACAAAACAAATAAATAAAGCAAATAAAACATACCTACTTGGGTTGCCTCCCAATTAGCGCATTTGGTTAAGGTCGTTAGCCCGACCGTTGCTTCCGTTTGGACTTCACCTTCCGTCCTTTGGCCCACTTCACTGTCTCGCGGGTCCTTATGCTCAGTTCATGTCCCATGTAAATTCCTCGAGATTTAATATTATTTTGTGCCCAATGAAATTTTAGACGTTTCAATTTATTGGGCTTCTTCTCTTTCAAACTCTCGCCACTTTCTTCTCCCACAAAAACAGGGGGAGGTACAAGAATGATTGCCAATTTTTCTTCATTTCCAAGGTAATGGATAGGATTTTCACTATGGCCACATTCATTAGCCTTGTCAGATATGAGCGCACCACCTTGCACCGGATCATTGACCCACCCTTCACCACCATACAGAGCTAACTCAGGCTCCTCAATGGCTTGTTCATGCTCTGTTTTCTCTAAATTCTCTACATCCTCCCTCTCTATACACTCACTTGAACTAACACAAAGTGATTCATCCTTAGAGTCATCATTGGGGATTTCATAGACAAAATTCTCCTTTGATTTCTTCGTGCGTTGCTTTTGTTCTAGTGGTGGTAAATGAAAAGCTGAATCATAAACACACTCTTCCCCATCATCATTCGTATACCAAACTAGGGTTGAAGGTGTCTCTTCAGAATAACAGCTAACAGCAGGAGTATGTACCAGATCGGTGTGAGAAGAAGAATGTACCTCATAGCTTATGGAACTCTCATCTCGAAGCGTAGTGATTGACTCAACATGTTCAGGCTGAATTAGACTTGAATCCGATTCTTGCTTCCTCAATGCCTTCAATATTGTGTCAATGTGTCCATCTATCTTACTCAATACTGCTTCGGTTTGTTTCTCATGTTCCATTCTCTGCTCTTTCATCTCTTCCAATTGTTCCTCCCAGTATTGCTTTTGAGGTGGCGGAGGTGATGGGTCATAGTAAATTGGCTCTCGCTCATTCCACGTCATGTTTGAATAATTTTTCCACCCTTGGTTATACGAGTTGGGAGGAATACCATACGGAGATTGCCATGACTGGAAATAATTTCTTTCTTGTACCTGTGGATAATATTCAGAAAAATATGTCCTAGACGGACAAGCATTAGTAGCATGAGAATAAAACCCACAATTTTGACCCGACTCATACATGCTATAATTATTCATTCTATAGTCCTTTTGATTTTTTTTTTAATAATAAAAATAAAAACTAAAAAAAATGAGAAGATAATTAAAGAAAACTATTTACACCCAAAAAAATAAGAAAAGAAAATTATTTACAATACACTAATCAAAATTAACTCGTAACTCACAACAAGTCCCCGGCAACGGCGCCAAAAACTTGATGGAGAAAATTCCACTGTGTAATAAAATACCTTGCAAGTGTACAAGTTACCGAAGTAGCAATATACAAAAGTAAGGGTCGAACCACAGAGACTTATGTGTTTAACAAGTTGATTTAATTAGTGTAAAAAGAAACAAAGGAAAAAGGGGGGGGGTTGATTTTGATTTTATTATTAAAACTAAGAAAGCAAAATAAATAAATTAAAGATATCAAGAGACAAGGGATTCATGGATTGGGGATCATAACAATTATCACTTTATGCTTTTTATTTCATGTAAAAAGGATTCAATCTCATTCTTGGGTTGGTTCACAAAATTATAGGATTAAGATGTTCATAAATTCCGCTAGGTCAATAAGAACATTAAAATCCTCCTAATTCTATCTTGTTTATATATTCCGCTAGGTCAATATAAACATTCAAGAATCCAATTAAAAGCTTAAGAACAATGGAACCTAGATTCGTTTGATTTCCGCTAGGTCCTCAATTGAATCTATTCTTCTCAATAATGGTCAAATTACAAATCATTCACGCTAGTGCAATGGTTCGTATCCAAATTAATTCAAGATATCAAAAGTATATTCCGCTAGGTCAATACAATTGATCTCAAGAACAAAATTAAAATCGTTGAGAAGAACAAGAACGAAAAAGAGATAGGAAGAATTAAAACCTTAGCATAAAGATCAAATTGTTACTCACCTCAATCCATGAATCAAATAAATTAGCGTTGAATGACCATTAAAATAAATAAAGCAAAACCTTGTTCTTTAATCTTCATAAATAAATAAAACCTAAACTAAAAATATAGAGAGAAAATAAAAGAATAAAAGATCCAAAGATCCCAAAATAAAAGATAAAAGATGATACAAAACTAGTCTAGGGTTGTTTTTATAGGAGGAGGGAGGTGGAAATCCTTTTTGGAAACAAATTAGGGTCAAAATCCTAGTCAAAATAGAAGATCTCTCGAAATTCGTGGCTGATTCTGTGCAAATCTGTGAAAAATCTTTAGAATTCGTCCAAAATAAGGAAACTGGCTGCATTTGTTCGTACGTACCGGGCGCGCGCCCACTTTGAGTAGGTGTACGCCTGTACTCAATCTGGATACTTCCGGGCGTGCGCCCACTGGACCCAGGCGTACACCTGCTCTTCTATTCCAGCCTTGGCCCAGCAGCTTCCTTCCTGGCCCAACTCTCCTTCAAGCTTGGCCCAAAATGGCCCCAAGCAAATGGCCCCAAATTTCTCTCCTTTTTTAGACCCTGGCTTGCAGTCCTCGGCCACAAATGTTATGGCCGGCCAGCATTGGCCAACATTTTGCCTAGTTTTATTAAATTAGTATTCGGTTCGTCCCACAATTTTGCCGTCGCACTTTGACCACTCTAATGAATTCTTTTGCACTTCGCTCTTTGAGATATTATTTTTCATTTTAATCCATGAATTTTTATATATCAAATTCGTCCAAAAATTCCATATTTCCAATTTAGTCCCTAAATTTCCAAAATTTCCACTTTAGTCCTTGAACTTCCAAAATTTCCACTTTGGCCCTCGAACTTCATAATTTCTGTTTTGCCCAAAACTTCCAAAATTGCAATTTGATCCAAAAACTTTCAAAGTACGCTCCAATCCTCCTTTTTCAACATTGTTGCACTTCAACCCCTGTACTTTCAAAACACTACAAAATACATTAAATTCTCAAGGTTTCGAGCACCAAATAAGCTAGGAAATATATCTTTTGGATGGGTAAAACCACATCCATCAAATACCCCCAAACTTATCTTTTGCTCGTCCTCGAGTAAAACAAAAGAAATAAACAAAAACAAAATTACCCTAACAAATAAAAACAATCAACAGAAAATATTTTTGATATGTTCTCACTACATACAAGGTTATCGGCCAAAGAAGTCTCAGATTCCCACTTACATATGCTAAATAAGTGCCAAAAAGAATATGCAATTACAATTACATTAATGCATCTAACCCACAATTTTCCACCTCGGCCTGAATGATGAATGAAATATGGGAGATCATTGTCACAAAAGTAAGATATTTTATAGGGTCACTAACCACATGCTCTAAATCAATGATACTAAGATGAAATTTCTGCACAAGGGACACTCATATGCATATTTAAACAAAACTGTCAACCCGGCTACTCTTTAGGAATCAAATATGACTTTATGGTTTGTAATGTATCGCGATAAACGCGGGCTAGGTTCACGGTTACAAATGAAGATAAGGACATACGAAGTCAAGCAAGTGAAACTAGAAAGTCTTCGTCATACATCCTCACATTGAAATTATCACTCCGCTCCAAGCCAACCCATTGATTTAACCCCCAAACTTATAATTTTGTACACTTTCAAACTTGGGCTTGATCACCTTTTCTTCTTTTTGATCGCTTTCCACTTCAACATTAGAGAGGGCTCGGCTTTTTCTTTTTCTTTCTTTTTTTTTCATTTTTTTTTCTTTGCACAAATATATCATGAAAAATGTGCATTCAATACTTTTTGCTCAAGCCCCTCTTTTCATTACATAACATGCCCTTTTTTTTTTCATGACCACTTTCCACTCAACCCTTTGATTTTCCAAACTTCACCCAAAAATTCTCATTCATTCCCTAGTTTCATTTTCTTGAAAAGGTAAGAAAATAGTGTATAAGTTAAAAGGGTAGGATAATGAGGGTACAAATGAAGGCGAATGGTGGTCTAAGATAACCTCCCACTTTGTGAGAGATTCCATTCTTTTTCAAGCTCAAAAGGGGTTCTAGCGGAAAATTTTGTATAAGTGACGAGAAAGTTAAAGGCTCACAAATAGGGTTCAAAGAAAATAGCCACATATCACTTCCCGAATAGCCTAATTGATGTGTTATTGACAGTCATGCAAACATGTTCTAGGGACCCCGAGAATGTCAAAGTGATCATATAAAGGTCTCCTAAATTGATAACAATGATCAAGAAAAATGATGGAAGTGAATGGTGGTGCAATTGTGTTTTACATGTATTAATGCAATTCTAATTAACATATTCAAATTGGCACAAACTAGCAAAACTCAATCAAAAACTCTCTCAAATCATCACGGACGTTGGCCAACTTCCAAACATATAATGAGAACAAAATTTTTAAATTTTTCTATTTTTTTGGAGGGTGACACTATATACACTCCCCTATAAACCCACAAACTCGGAGAGATATCTACCCCCAAACTCAAAACATGCTATGTCCTCATAGCAAAGAGAACAAAACATGCCTTGGGTTCAAAGGACAATATGACACAACAAAACAAATAAATAAAGCAAATAAAACATACCTACTTGGGTTGCCTCCCAATTAGCGCATTTGGTTAAGGTCGTTAGCCCGACCGTTGCTTTCGTTTGGACTTCACCTTCCGTCCTTTGGCCCACTTCACTGTTTCGCGGGTCCTTATGCTCAGTTCATGTCCCATGTAAATTCCTCGAGCTTTAATATTGTTTTGTGCCCAATGAAATTTTTGACGTTTCAATTTATTGGGCTTCTTCTCTTTCAAACTCTCGCCACTTTCTTCTCCCACAAAAACAGGGGGAGGTACAAGAATGATTGCCAATTTTTCTTCATTTCCAAGGTAATGGATAGGATTTTCACTATGGCCACATTCATTAGCCTTGTCAGATATGAGCGCACCACCTTGCACCGGATCATTGACCCACCCTTCACCACCATACAGAGCTAACTCAGGCTCCTCAATGGCTTGTTCATGCTCTGTTTTCTCTAAATTCTCTACATCCTCCCTCTCTATACACTCACTTGAACTAACACAAAGTGATTCATCCTTAGAGTCATCATTGGGGATTTCATAGACAAAATTCTCCTTTGATTTCTTCGTGCGTTGCTTTTGTTCTAGTGGTGGTAAATGAAAAGCTGAATCATAAACACACTCTTCCCCATCATCATTCGTATACCAAACTAGGGTTGAAGGTGTCTCTTCAGAATATGGCTAACGGCGGGAGTATGTACCAGATCGGTGTGAGAAGAAGAATGTACCTCATAGCTTATGGAACTCTCATCTCGAAGCGTAGTGATTGACTCAACATGATCAGGCTGAATTAGACTTGAATCCGATTCTTGCTTCCTCAATGCCTTCAATATTGTGTCAATGTGTCCATCTATCTTACTCAATACTTGCTTCGGTTTGTTTCTCATGTTCCATTCTCTCGCTTCTTTCATCTCTTCCAATTGTTCCTCCCGGTATTTCTTTTGAGGTGGCGGAGGTGATGGGTCATAGTAAATTGGCTCTCGCTCATTCCACGTCATGTTTGAATAATTTTTCCACCCTTGGTTATACGAGTTGGGAGGAATACCATACGGAGATTGCCATGATTGGAAATAATTTCTTTCTTGTACACATGGATAATATTCAGAAAAATATGTCCTAGACGGACAAGCATTAGTAGCATGAGAATAAAACCCACAATTTTGACCCGACTCATACATGCTATAATTATTCATTCTATAGTCCTTTTGATTTTTTTTTTTAATAATAAAAATAAAAACTAAAAAAAATGAGAAGATAATTAAAGAAAACTATTTACACCCAAAAAAATAAGAAAAGAAAATTATTTACAATACACTAATCAAAATTAACTCGTAACTCACAACAAGTCCCCGGCAACGGCGCCAAAAACTTGATGGAGAAAATTCCACTGTGTAATAAAATACCTTGCAAGTGTACAAGTTACCGAAGTAGCAATATACAAAAGTAAGGGTCGAACCACAGAGACTTGTGTGTTTAACAAGTTGATTTAATTAGTGTAAAAAGAAACAAAGGAAAAAGGGGGGGGGGTTTGATTTTGATTTTATTATTAAAACTAAGAAAGCAAAATAAATAAATTAAAGATATCAAGAGACAAGGGATTCATGGATTGGGGATCATAACAATTATCACTTTATGCTTTTTATTTCATGTAAAAAGGATTCAATCTCATTCTTGGGTTGGTTCACAAAATTATAGGATTAAGATGTTCATAAATTCCGCTAGGTCAATAAGAACATTAAAATCCTCCTAATTCTATCTTGTTTATATATTCCGCTAGGTCAATATAAACATTCAAGAATCCAATTAAAAGCTTAAGAACAATGGAACCTAGATTCGTTTGATTTCCGCTAGGTCCTCAATTGAATCTATTCTTCTCAATAATGGTCAAATTACAAATCATCCACGCTAGTGCAATGGTTCGTATCCAAATTAATTCAAGATATCAAAAGTATATTCCGCTAGGTCAATACAATTGATCTCAAGAACAAAATTAAAATCGTTGAGAAGAACAAGAACGAAAAAGAGATAGGAAGAATTAAAACCTTAGCATAAAGATCAAATTGTTACTCACCTCAATCCATGAATCAAATAAATTAGCCTTGAATGGCCATTAAAATAAATAAAGCAAAACCTTGTTCTTTAATCTTCATAAATAAATAAAACCTAAACTAAAAATATAGAGAGAAAATAAAAGAATAAAAGATCCAAAGATCTCAAAATAAAAGATAAAAGATGATACAAAACTAGTCTAGGGTTGTTTTTATAGGAGGAGGGAGGTGGAAATCCTTTTTGGAAACAAATTAGGGTCAAAATCCTAGTCAAAATAGAAGATCTCTCGAAATCCGTGGCTGATTCTGTGCAAATCTGTGAAAAATCTTTAGAATTCGTCCAAAATAAGGAAACTGGCTGCATCTGTTCGTACGTACCGGGCGCGCGCCCACTTTGACTAGGTGTACGCCTGTACTCAATCTGGATACTTCCGGACGTGCGCCCACCGGACCTGTGCGTACACCTGCTCTTCTATTCCAGCCTTGGCCCAAGCCTTCCTTCCCCGGCCCAACTCTCCTTCAAGCTTGGCCCAAAATGGCCCCAAGCAAATGGCCCCAAATTCCTCTCCTTTTTTAGACCCTGGCTTGCAGTCCTCGGCCACAAATGTTATGGCCGGCCAGCATTGGCCTACATTTTGCCTAGTTTTATTAAATTAGTATTCGGTTCGTCCCACAATTTTGCCGTTGCACTTTGACCACTCTAATGAATTCTTTTGCACTTCGCTCTTTGAGATATTATTTTTCATTTTAACCCATGAATTTTTATATATCAAATTCGTCCAAAAATTCCATATTTCCAATTTAGTCCCTAAATTTCCAAAATTTCCACTTTAGTCCTTGAACTTCCAAAATTTCCACTTTGGCCCTCGAACTTCATAATTTCTGTTTTGCCCAAAATTTCCAAAATTGCAATTTGATCCAAAAGCTTTCAAAGTACGCTCCAATCCTCCTTTTTCAACATTGTTGCACTTCAACCCCTGTACTTTCAAAACACTACAAAATACATTAAATTCTCAAGGTTTCGAGCACCAAATAAGCTAGGAAATATATCTTTTGGATGGGTAAAACCACATCCATCACTGGCCGACCTGTTTTACTAGCTTAATCAGCAAGTCGTCCAAACGTCAAATCAATAAATCAAAATGCCCAAAATGCCCTTAACATGAAAGATAGGTCGACCGAATTGTTTTACAAAATTACAGCCTATAAATAACAGGCTCAGATTTCAGTTTTAACCCCTAGAAATTTTCACCCTCCTCGATCAAAACACTCTCATTTTCAGTTTCAGCAAAAAAATCTCCCCCGAAAGTCTCGAAAACTGCCTTGATTTGCGTGAAAACCTTATTATTCCCAAACAAACCATAATCTTAACACTTCTCACATCCAACTTACGAACCCTCGGAAGATAGAGCCAAAAACCAAACATTGGTAAACTCTCATTCTCAATCTAAAATTTCATCCCTTTCTACATCTTTTCGCTATTTCTGTTCCGATCGCACTTCTCAAAATGTAGACATTACTTTGTCTCCTAGTCAATAAATGTCCCTCTCTCTATTACTTTTCTCTTTCGAAAAGAGTTATTTAGAGTTAAAATGGGAGATCTTGACTTTTCATTTGTTATTTTATCTTATTATGTCATTTACCGTCCGAATCGTTTGATTCGTCGATATCGTCATTTAAATAACCCTCTTTACCATCCAAATCGTTTGATTTGTTGATCGTTCTTTACCGTCCAAATCGTTTGATTCGTTTATATCGTCATTTCAATAATGTCATTTACCGTCCAAACCGTTTGGTTTTTTGATCAAATTTACTTTAACATCCGAGTCAAGAAATTGACTCGTCGATCGTCATTTCATTACTGTCGATTACTTTAAAAGTCTTTTCTTTACTGTCATTTTATCAAAAAAGGGTAACATTATAATGCCCGATCCATATCAAAAATACCCCTCATTTCAAAACCCGCCATTCAAACTCCTTTTTAAGTAACACACACACACACACGTACAATTTTCGAGGAAGGTAGAAAGACTCATTAATACGAGGCATTTCGGGTGAGCCCAATTTATATCTTCTCGAGGCGTAACGTGACCTCCGAACCTAAAAATCTCCCCCCTTCAGCCTTTTTCAAATTTTTAGCTTATAATAAAAATGGCGTGGCGACTCAGTTTTTTCCGGGTAATCTCAGTTGGCGACTCCGCTGGGGAGAAAGGTGTTTTTTAAAACTACTTTTGTTTTAAAAACATTTTGTGGGTCAAACTTTAGTTTACCCTTCCTTGTTTTTTTGCGTGTGTGTTTTCTTTACATTACGTGTTACTTGCTTTTCTTTTCAATTTTTTTTTTAAACAGCTCCGGTTTTCAAAACATTGGACTGTTTTAAAAAAATGTGTTGTTTTTTCCGTTCTTTTGAAATCATAACATGTTTCGTGCATGTCTGTTCATGAATTGGTTTTCGTGCAATATTTTGAACTGTTCATAAATTCTTTAAAATACATTTTGAAAATCTCTGTTTTACTCAGAAAAAGAATTTAGTGACCGCACACTACGCGCACTGTTACCATGTATACTTGCACACTACAACCCTTAACCCGGGGTAACCGTTCAGCTGAAACTTAAGCAGTAACTGCACGTCGCACGAGCCCAAAAGCCTTGAGCCAAATACCTCTTCCGAAACCTAAGCCCCACCTATCGTTCCCTGCAGCGAACAAAGAGTGGTTCAGAATCCCGGGTCATCGTCTCTTCAGCATTATAGTTACGGAATCATCAGATAGTTGCTCAGTTTCCTCAGTTCCTACAGTCAGATTCTCCGAGATGTCGGATTCGCCGAGAAATAGTGATGGGAATGGAACCCCGCCACCAGTAAACGACATGACATTGGAAGAAGACCTCTGAGCCTGCGAGGTCTACAAGAAACAGAAAGAAGATCAGCAGAACTTCGTGGTACAGATCCTAAATGAGCGAGGCATAACAACAATTCCCCGTTCAGATGGTACTTTTGATTTAATCGAGGATGACGATCCTCCCCGATCAGCTCCCCAAACCTTCAACCAGGTTCCTCCGCCTTCGAACTACGGAAATCCTTTAACTCAAGGAAATGGCCGACCAAGTCTTCATGTTGCCACTTCCCAAGGTGCCCCTGTCGCACACGGCCAAACCGGTTCCGCCCCCTTCACTCAATACAGTAAGCGTGGTGCTGGACCCTCCCTATCAGATCCAAATATCTTTCAATATCCTCCTGGGTTCACCCCGTTACCCATATACGAGCCCCAAAATTAAGGGATAAAATCCCGACTCAACCCAAAAAAGGCTTCCGCATATCCAAACATCTCAAATCTGCCACCGCCAACCTTGCCTATGGGAACGGGAGAAACTTCCCCTCAATACCCGGGTGGCCAGCAAAATAACGCCTACCTCCCTAATCCGGGGTATGAGCAAGTTTATACTTAAGATCTTTGAGGAGAAATTCCCTCTACCAGTCTGTCACCTTCACTCACTACCGCAGCACCAGGCACCGAGCCTCAAAGCATGCCATTGGATTCAACCCTGGTCTGGATGATCAAGCAAATGAAAGAAATGAAAGCCAGCATAGGAAATTCCAAGAAACAAACACTCAAGTCTACCGATCCAGGAATGGTCACGCCCCTTCCCGCCAAGTTCAGAATGCCCGAGATGGAGAGATTTGACGGAACTGAATGCCCTTAAAACCACGTTGACACTTACGTCCTCGGCATGAGAGCAAAAGGAGCCACCCTCCAACAAATGGCCGACCATTTTCAGCATACTCTCAAGAGTTTAGCACTAAGGTAGTTCAGCACTAAGGTGGTTCCTAAGAGTCAAACCCGAAGATCGCCACACTTGGGGCCAGATAAAAGAGCCGCTCTACATCACTGTCCAGTTGGATGAGCACCTGAAATTACCCGGATTGCTAGTGCGGCGAGCGGTTTTGTGTTTCACGGGAAAAAGAGAGTCGCCACGCCATTTTGATTATGAGCCAAAACTTTGACAAAGGCTTTAGAAATGGGATTGTTTTTATTAGGAGCCAAAACTGAAGAAAAGGATTTTGAATGGGGATCGTTTTTATTAGGATCCAAAACTGAAGAAAAGGCTTTTGAAACAAGGATCGTTTTTATTAGGAGCAAAAACTGAAGAAAAGGCTTTTGAATAGAGATTGTTAGGTTCGGAGGTCACGTTATGCCTCGGGAAGAGATAAATTTGGGCTCACCCGAAATGCCTCATATTGACGAGTCTTTCTACCTTCCTAAAAAATTGTGCATGTGTGTGTGTGTTTGTGTTACTTGAAAATGAGTTTGTATGGCAAACTTTGGATTGAAAGGAAGTTTGAATGGCGGGTTTAGAAATGAGTCGGGCATTATAACGTTACCCTTTTTTGAGAAAATGATAGTAAAGGAAAGATTTTGATTTTGATCGGGCATTATAACGTTACCCTTTTTTTTGATAAAAGTGACAAAAAGGAAAAGGCCTTTAAAGTAAATGACAGTATTGAAATGACGATCGACAAGTCAATTTCTTGACTCGGATGTTAAAAGTAAATACTATCAACAAACCAAACGGTTTGGACGGTAAATGACAATATTGAAAGTACGGTATCAACGAACCAAATGGTTCAGACGGTAAAAGACGCAATCAACGAACCAAATGGTTCGGACGGTAAAGAGCGTTATTGAAATGACAATCAATGAATCAAACGATTCGGATGGTAGAAATGGAAATCAATGAACCAAACGGTTCGGACGATAGAAATGACAATCAACGAACCAAACGGTTCGGACGGTAAATGACATAAATAGATAAAGTTTATAAAAAAGGGTCAAGATCTCCATTTTAACCCTAAATCACTCTTTTCAAAATAGAAAAGTGTTGGTGTAATGCCCTAGGTGTTTAGTTATGTTTGACTTATAACTTAATACCGTTATGTAATCATCTTTACCGTTTATTATAGAGTATGTTTATTTGGTTTATTATATGTTTTGCATATTTATTATAATAACCTGCATCCTTATTTATTGTGAATAACTAGTATAAGTTGGTAATAGACAATCATAGAGATGATTATATGCATGGGATTCACATTACACTTATGGGTACTTGTTAGAGAACAAGGTACTGACCTACCTATGAGATTTATTACATGGTCTATGGTCATATATGTCATGATTAAATCTCATGATAGTCGTGTTATTAGAATCCTTTATACCTGATATTATCATCTTCTTCCACATGATGAATGTTGTGTTTGATGTAGTCTAACACTATCTTTAATAGGATATCAATAAGGGTTATGTTGGCTCAATTGGATTCTTGTAGGGAAGAATGATAAGTCAAGATGGGATTTATCTCTTTTATTGAGAGAGAGAAGTTTGCTTGGGTCCCTCGATGAATAGTGTTGATGAAATGTGTGGCCACATTCAAGAGATTTGATAGAGATCAAATGCACTTGGATTATCAACATATTCAGAATCGAGAAAGCATTGAACAATATGAGTTGACGTGGACCATGACTCATGTTCAATATGACATTGTGGACAAAGGGATTGTGACATTGATCTATCAAGGAATCAAGCTTTGATGTTATATTTAATTGGGTGGACATAATGACTTGCTAGAGATCACTTATGTCTTGTGAGGTTGATGTTTCAACTCACTACCAACATAAAATATAATTCCTAAAGGGTCACACACAAAGAACTGATGAAAATGGCTGAAAATTGAAATTTGGACTGGTCACGACTCGTGACTAGGAGCACGACTCGTGCTCTCAATCAGCACGAGTGGTTTTTTGGTCACGACTCATGCCGCGACTTGAATTGGATAGAAGGGTTGTATCGCGCGAGACACGCCAGTCTCGTGCGGGATAAGGCTACGGTGCAGCTCCAGTTTTGGCTAGGAAAAGGGCTCTTATCCCTAAGGGTTAGGGATTTTTATAATGTATATATAGAACTCTTTTTCCTCAGCCAAGGTACACCATTTTTGAGTTTTGGAAACACAAAAACATTGATTTTGATTGAGAATCAAAGATCAAAGATGAAGCTCGAACATAAGGCATATTGGGCAATCAAGGCCCTAAATTACGATCTGATCAAAAACACCCCAAATCAATTCCATAAACAACCATTGATTGTTGAATATCGATTCAACAATCGGGGATCATCTAGCAATCCAACAAGATTAGATCATGGTTCGTTCGTGTGTGGATTACCGATAGAGGGTGATTATGTTATCACCTAAAGCTTGAAGATCGTTTCATCATGAAGAAGAACAAGAAGAAAATCAAAGGTTCATCATCGATTCAAAAAGTTTGAATCTAAAATCCGTTTTTCGAACAACAAATCGCTATTAAGGTATGTAAAATCTATTTCATGGTTTTATCTATTCATGTTAGACGGTTTCAAGGCTAGGATTTTGTGTTATTTGTTCAAGATTTTTGCTCCATTTGTAACTCCAAAACCCAACAGTGGTATTAGAGCCGCATTTTATCATGATTAGGTTAAAATTGGCATGCTAGATTTAATTTGATTAAATACTTTAGATGCTATATGTGAAATAGATCTATGATTTTATGTGTGTTGTTTTGAGAAAACAATTATATGTTATATAACATGATTACGATTAATAATTGATTAATATGATTAATCTTCTACATGGGCTATTGATCTAATTAATTTGATTAATTAGATTGGTAAATTTTCAAAATTAAAACAAATTGTTTGTTTGGAATAATTTTGTGAAGTCCTATGTTCATGATTATGTACACATAAGTTTCATGATACAACCATGCAATGTTTGTTTTTATGTGTAAAACCTTCTAAATGTTTAAGTTTTATGCCACCCCTTGATTAGAACACTTGTGCAATTTTAGGATATTTTGATGCAGTTTTAACTCAGTTTGGTGCATCATTATATCTTAATTTGTGATCAAGATGAGATAACGGTTGATGTAGTTTTGACCCAGTTAGGTGAATCGTTCCGTGTCTCATACGTTTGAAAGAGGTTTTAACTTAATTGGTGCTTTTAAATGAGATTTGACCCGAGGCATAGATGAGATTTAAAACATGTGTTGACATTGGATGTCTAGAAATCTCATAAAAGATCTAAGAGTCATATATGCTATGATTGATGTTATCTACATGTGTTGACACTAGATGTCTAGAAATCTCATAAAAGATCTAAGAGTCATATATGATATGATTGATGTTATCTACCTAAATAGCTTAATTTCGAGCATTGACTCAGTTAAACCAAAATTAAGTGAAATATAGATCTTAGCCCATTATGATTATATGATACATGCTTGTATTTGAAGGTGTATAATTTAGTGGGAGTATTTATGAAATACATTATTTGCTCTTAGATGGTAAATGCGTTGATACTTATATGTTTTATTGTTTGTATATCTTATTGTAGTAATGACAACTCACAATAATCAGCCCCTGTCACTGCGATCCGTCCTTGAGAAGGATAAGCTCGAAGAGAATGGTACAAACTATTCTGATTGGATCAGAAGCCTAAGAATTGTTCTAAGGCAAGAGAAGAAAATGTACGTTCTTGACGAACCCATTCCACCTCAACCTACTGCCAATGCTGCAAGGGCAGATGGGGATCCACATAAGAAACATGTTGATGATTCTAATGATGTTGCATGCCTTATGGTTGCCACCATGTGTAAGGCTCTTCAGAAGGACCTTGAACACATGAAAGCTGCTTTTGATCTAGCTAAGCGCTTAAAGGAAATGTTCCAAGTGCAAGCTAGATAAGAGAGGTAAGATGTGGTGAAAGCCCTGAATGCATGTAAGATGCAAGAGGGGCAGTCAGTTGGTGCTCATGTTATTAAGATGAAAGGACATATTGAGCGTCTAGAAAGGCTTGGAAATCCGATTAGTTTGGAACTCGCCATGGATATGATATTGAATTTATTGCCTGAAATTTATGGTCATTTCATTATGCACTATCACATGAGTGGCATGGATAAGAATCTCTCAGAATTGCATGCGATGCTTAAGACTTCAGAGAAGAATATCAAGAAGCCTAGAACGGCAAATGTGTTAATGGTTAACAAAGGTAAAGGGTTCAAAAAGGAAGGCAAAGGTAAAGCAATTGTTGCTAAACCTAAGGCAAAAGTTGCCAATGTCGGAGAGGCAACGCCCAAAGTGTCTCAAAAGGATGCAATTTGCTACCATTGCCAAGAGGTTGGTCATTGGAAGCGAAATTGCAATGCTTAAAAGGAAGGCCTAAAGGCGAAGAAGGGCAATACGATTGCTACTGATTCAGGTATCTATGTGATAGATATTTTTCTTTCTATTTCTAGTTCATGGGTATTAGATACCAGATGTGTATCTCACATTTGTTTAAATGTGCAGGGACTAAGGAATAGGAAGCTACTCAAAGAAGGTGACGTGGACCTACGTGTGGGGAATAGAGCAAGAGTTGCTGTATTAGCCGTAGGAACATATGATGTTGTGAGCACCCCAACCCGGGACCTAACGCGTGTCCCGAGCTTGAGAAGCTCAAACTAAGAAAACCCATCTGATATTTTTAAAACTTTTATTTGCCTTTAAAAGAAAACCAATTCTAAATTTTCCATAAACAAAATCAAATAATAATATCTCCACTTGGAGGAATTTAAACAAATACTTTAATAACCATACTTGATTAATTACATTGAAAATCCTAATTAACATTGTTTGACAAAAGAGTTTTCCTTACAACTTATAAAAGGGTAATACTTAAATATGATTCCCGACAACCCACTCATATACCTATCCTGATAAGTCCCAAAAGCAAGAATCCAAACTCTTTCCCCGACCTCACTGGATCAGGTCACCTGCCTCAGCACAATCTAAAGCAGTAAAAGGGAAGGGGTGAGAATAAATCTCAATAAGCTATTATGAATGCAACAAGATGCCAAACAAGATGCAACACATAGCATGGTAGCACATAACACATTATGAAAGCGGTAAACACCTTACGTTACCTCATTTTACCTTTCCCGTCTGAACAATAAGTCGTACAACGTGGGAGTAAAACTCCGCTCTTTGGTGAATTGCCCCCATGCACCTTCACCACTTATAGGTCTCATACCCCAGAGATCCATATAAGAAAATAAGATACTTATATGACCCTTATTCAGAGTATCATATAATATCATCGCTACTGTAAATCTTTTGGCTTCATACAGAGCATTCCACCGGTACACCAAATTGCAGCGGTCTGTAAGGCTTTTGGCTCAATACAGCGGCTAGCACCCCCACTCTGTGGCCACAGAGGGGGCAGGTCACAGGTATAATGAACCTTCAATCACTTATAGAACAAATCAATAATTGATTGAATTCCATTATACCCCCTAATCATATATACTCGTTCAAGCACATGATAGATACTTGAAATAAATCCATAATGGGGATAAGAACATAACAACATGGTAATGTATACTCATGTGAAATCAATACTATAGTGCAACAGCTCATTTAATACACTATGCATAATACCATTAACGAATATAAATTCAATTAAGGTAACAATATAACCACATAATCCACACCGGGATGCAATATAATCATCATGCCAGATAATCCACAATTGGGATACAATATATCAATACACCAAATAATCCACACTTGGGATGCAATATAACAATATCAAATAATCCCCACTTGGGATAGCAATGCCACCAAGTGATACATAAACCATTCCTACATAATCATTACACAACCTCAAATAGCCTTAATAGAGATTCACGATCTACTTCCCACAATTTCATTTTGATCACATAAGACATCATGGCCTAGCCAAGGTATTCTACATTAACTTAGGTTAAAAAGGCTTAATTCATATCCGAAGTAGATTAGGTTTCACTACTTTGAAAGGGTTAGAAACCATACTTAGTGGTTGTGGTTAAAATTCAGCAAGAAAGGAAACTGGTGAGATTCTGGTGACATGGGCGATCGCCCATGTCACTTGGGCGACCGCCCAAGAAAATTAAAAGGGTAACAATTGCTGTAAACATGGGCGACCGCACAAGACATCTTGGGCAACCGCCCAAGGTGGATTTCAAAGGAAGCCTAAGTTCTGCTGGCATGGGCGGCCGCTCAAGCCCAACATGGGCGACCGCCCAAGCCCCTTTTCAGCCTTGCCCAGATTTCAAACCCCCTTTTGCCTATGTTCTTTTTCTTTTATCAATCTTTCTCATCTTAGGTGCTCATGAAGGAAGTCCCAAATGTTTACTACATCATTCTAACTCATTTCAACCCAATTTGACCTAACCTAAACCTAGGTCATTTAACACTTGATTTTCCACCCATTTCCCTACCACATTTCAAGATTCACCCTCTAAGTTCAACTCAACCCATTTCCTTACATTCTTACTCAACTTTTATGAACAACAACATCTTTCCAAACATTATTCATTTCCTCATCTCCAAGAAGGTTTCCAAAGCATCAAATAATCATTTTAATCACAATACAACACCAAATAGTTCATGAATCATTAAATAGAAGTGAAGATTATGATAAACCCATTCAAGTCATTAAACTCTTACTCTCATTGTAGCCTCTTTCTTCCAACTTAGGCCCCCATCTCATAACTAAAATCAAGTCAATCTTAAATAATCCATTTTACACAAATAACATCATTTAAAATTTCCAAAATCCTTTCCTTTCATCAAAGCATTCATTAGCACATAAAATGGCAATATTTAGAAGGAAGTCATAATAACTTACCTTAGAATTTTAGGATGAAATGATGATCTTCTTAGCTTGATAAATTCCTCTAGATGCCCCAAGCACAAAAGTACAATTTGATTGGGAAATGGAGGAGGATTGAAGACTCTAGGAACTTTGGAAAGCAAGGCTTTCAAAGTGAAGCTTCCATGGATTTTTGGAGAAGGATGAAGAAAATAATGAAGAAGGAATGAAGAGGATGGAGGAGGTATGGGGAGAGTAGGGAGGATGATGTAGGAAGTATGGAGATGTTGACTAATGAGAAGGGAGGTGAGGAAAACAAGGGGAAGAAATGGCCCCCCACCACAAATTATTAAAGGCTTTCTCACTTCCACACAACAAGCCTAACTACCCACATTTTATTTATTTTATCAATTTCTATTATTATACTTCTCCCAAGATGCTTTATTTAATTTCCCAATTATCTCATCCTAATATAATAAATCAAGGATATAAAATGAACACATAATATTAACAATAATTTTAAAAGAACATAAAGTCAATAATTAATATAAAAGGTATATAATATGATACTAAAATAGGTGCCTAGGGTTAGGGTCGTTACATTCACTCCCCCTTAAAGAAAATTCGTCCCGAATTAAAAACTGGCTTACCTTAAGGATCAATAACAAAGGTTACCTTTCACGCATTTCAATTTACAACTTCCACATAGTTTCCTTAACGACATGATTCTTCTATACATTTTCACAACCCGAATACCCTAGGATTTCAATTCCCTAAACTATGATTCTAATAACTCTCAATGGTTCTCCCGCGTAAGTCCAATCTGTCTAATCCTTATTAGTGGGAGAACTCCATACACACGAGGGATCATGCAAATGATTTTTCCATACCAAGCTTTATACCGTATCCATTCAATGCTAAACTAAAAACTGCTATTATCCACAACTCGTTAAGGTTAATTAAAATTCCCGAGTTTGAGAGGAGATCCATCACACACACAGCCTATTCCATAAAAAATCTGAATAATATTCTAATCTCTTCCTTTCGACTAACTAAATCCTCCAACTCTTAGAATCGGTAACAAATCCCAAAAGGAAGCTTCAAGAGATAAGGTTCCCGAAAAACAATTGCAACCACTCCCGGGTAGGGGTGTGAGAAAATTCCGCTTTATCTAAGTTAACTTCCTCGAAGCATACGCTATTACTTTCCCATTTCTCATAATATCACAACCTAACCTTCCTTTAATACGCACTTAAAATTCACAAAGTCCTCACATCCATTAGGTAAGGTAAGGATCGGATCTATAGCCAATCTATTCTCCATCTCTATCAGTATGATTCATCCTTATTACATCCTACACCATTTATATATTCTTTAGAGTTGACTAAATCAATGATTTTACAATCCTCAAGAATTCCCTAAAAATTCCTTCGGTAGCACTTACCAGCCCAAAGATCACGGACTAAATCCTCATAAGATCCATGGCAACATCCGAGTTTAAGACTATAGAACCCAAAATTTGGAATCCTCTCGATCCAACTCACACTAGCTACAATTTGCATACAAGGACTCCTCACAAGGAATCATTAAACCAACTCTCAGATGATTTTCATGATCTTCCCGGAACTTTAATTAATAAAGAGACCATCAATCCTAATTACCACAAATCCATCAAACTAAGGATTGAAACTCGGATTATCATACTTAGAATCAACACATGAGATACCTTGATGGAAACACATTTACCATCTACTCACAACTAGCACATAAACTTTTTGAAAAGACTTCTTATGCAAGTTTAACACATACTAAATATCCTTCACACTTTTAACCAAAACTTTCTGTCTTTAGTGCTTATATAACAAGAGTACCATATAAAGGTTTATTTATATTAACTACCAATATAGTCCATTTAGGTATAGAAAAGGAGACTCACTTCTTATGATAGTCTACCAATGCACAACAACTACTTAATCCTCCAGGTCAAGTATATCTAAAAATCATAAATTGATAATCATACCAAATCAACTGGCAATACATGCTCAGCCATAACCACATCACCATAGTGGTAAACCAAAGGAGATTTAAGGTATTCTCTCATAAGAGCAGAATCCTCTAACAATAAAACAATTTCTCAAGTAATGTATGCTACATAGAAGCAACATGCTATGCCACACATAATGATATGAAACAAGATCTATAAAATATGATCCCTAACTTCTGAGACAGGGAATTTACCTCTAGTGACCTCTGAGGAATCTATCTCTCCTGGACCCGAAACACACACTCGATCACAGACCTTCTCTTTCGGTTCCCCTTCGTTATCTCTTTTGGTACCACCTCTTAGTCGTCCACCCGGCTGACCGCTGCTTAAAGCTCGTCCCCGCTGCAACCTTGGGCAATTCCTCCTAAAGTGTCCCGTTGCTCCACAATTCAAGCATTTCCCTTGCTTACTCCAACACTTGTCCTCAGAATGACCCATCTTCTTGCAATATTTACAAATCATCCCATACTGTTTGGATATTGGCCTAGACGAAGAAGCTACCACAAATTCCCCTCTCGCACTTCCTGAAGTTAAAGTCCTTGGCTGTCCTCTAATGATTTTGGATCCTTGTCCTAGATACTTTGGCTTATTTCCAATCCCACCTTCCGATTTTCCACTATTTTCCTCAATGCTATTCTCGATCTTATAAGCTCTCTCTATGACTGTCGGATAATTGGTGAAGCTATCAATCACTAATTTCTTCCTAAACTCAATCCTCAAACCTTTTATAAACCTATGAACTCTTCTCGCTTCATACGGTAACAAATGAGGGCAACACTTAGCTAATTCCTCAAACCTGACTGAATACTGATTCACTGTCATGTCCCCTTGTTCTATTCCTAAGAATTCGATCTCCTTCTTGTCCCTTGTAACCATCGAAATGAAATAATCCTCGAACTGTTTGGTAAAATTATCCCAAGTCTGGGGCGTATGATCCCGCTCCCAATTCCCTTTCAAAATCTGCCACCACTGATCAGCTGGACCTTCAAGTTTGAAAACGGCATACCTAACTTTCTATTTGTTGGGACTTTCTATAACCTCAAAAATCCTATTCATTTTGGCTAACCAATTTTCTGCCTTTAACGGATCCGGATCTCCGTTAAAGCTCGGTGGGTTCATCTTCACAAGTCTTTCCAATCCATCACTTTTACATTCCTCAGGTTGATTCGGAACTGATCCTCTAGTCTCCATATTATGTACAAACATCCTGAATAACTTCATCATCTCTTCATTCTGAATTCCACCTATACCCATATCTCCTTCAATTTCTAGAACTTTTCGCTGATCATCATTGCTTCCGGCCATTGGAACCAACTCCTGCATTAAACACTCGACGTTAATTACCACACATTCCCCCTTAGTTTAGACATCTACCCTTGACCTCTAAACTAAGCTCTGATACCAACTGTGAGCACCCCAACCCGGGACCTAACGCGTGTCCCGAGCTTGAGAAGCTCAAACTAAGAAAACCCATCTGATATTTTTAAAACTTTTATTTGCCTTTAAAAGAAAACCAATTCTAAATTTTCCATAAACAAAATCAAATAATAATATCTCCACTTGGAGGAATTTAAACAAATACTTTAATAACCATACTTGATTAATTACATTGAAAATCCTAATTAACATTGTTTGACAAAAGAGTTTCCCTTACAACTTATAAAAGGGTAATACTTAAATATGATTCCCGACAACCCACTCATATACCTATCCTGATAAGTCCCAAAAGCAAGAATCCAAACTCTTTCCCCGGCCTCACTGGATCAGGTCACCTGCCTCAGCACAATCTAAAGCAGTAAAAGGGAAGGGGTGAGAATAAATCTCAATAAGCTATTATGAATACATCAAGATGCCAAACAAGATGCAACACATAGCATGGTAGCACATAACACATTATGAAAGCGGTAAACACCTTACGTTACCTCATTTTACCTTTCCCGTCTGAACAATAAGTCGTACAACGTGGGAGTAAAACTCCGCTCTTTGGTGAATTGCCCCCATGCACCTTCACCACTTATAGGTCTCATACCCCAGAGATCCATATAAGAAAATAAGATACTTATATGACCCTTATTCAGAGTATCATATAATATCATCGCTACTGTAAAGCTTTTGGCTTCATACAGAGCATTCCACCGGTACACCAAATTGCAGCGGTGCAGTAAGGCTTTTGGCTCAATACAGCGGCTAGCACCCCCACTCTGTGGCCACAGAGGGGGCAGGTCACAGGTATAATGAACCTTCAATCACTTATAGAACAAATCAATAATTGATTGAATTCCATTATACCCCCTAATCATATATACTCGTTCAAGCACATGATAGATACTTGAAATAAATCCATAATGGGGATAAGAACATAACAACATGGTAATGTATACTCATGTGAAATCAATACTATAGTGCAACAGCTCATTTAATACACTATGCATAATACCATTAACGAATATAAATTCAATTAAGGTAACAATATAACCACATAATCCACACCGGGATGCAATATAATCATCATGCCAGATAATCCACAATTGGGATACAATATATCAATACACCAAATAATCCACACTTGGGATGCAATATAACAATATCAAATAATCCCCACTTGGGATAGCAATGCCACCAAGTGATACATAAACCATTCCTACATAATCATTACACAACCTCAAATAGCCTTAATAGAGATTCACGATCTACTTCCCACAATTTCATTTTGATCACATAAGACATCATGGCCTAGCCAAGGTATTCTACATTAACTTAGGTTAAAAAGGATTAATTCATATCCGAAGTAGATTAGGTTTCACTACTTTGAAAGGGTTAGGAACCATACTCAGTGGTTGTGGTTAAAATTCAGCAAGAAAGGAAACTGGTGAGATTCTGGTGACATGGGCGACCGCCCATGTCACTTGGGCGACCGCCCAAGAAAATTAAAAGGGTAACAATTGCTGTAAACATGGGCGACCACACAAGACATCTTGGGCGACTGCCCAAGGTGGATTTCAAAGGAAGCCTAAGTTCTGCTGGCATGGGCGGCCGCTCAAGCCCAACATTGGCGACCGCCCAAGCCCCTTTTCAGCCTTGCCCAGATTTCAAACCCCCTTTTGCCTATGTTCTTTTCCTTTTATCAATCTTTCTCATCTTAGGTGCTCATGAAGGAAGTCCCAAATGTTTACTACATCATTCTAACTCATTTTAACCCAATTTGACCTAACCTAAACCTAGGTCATTTAACACTTGATTTTCCACCCATTTCCCTACCACATTTCAAGATTCACCCTCTAAGTTCAACTCAACCCATTTCCTTACATTCTTACTCAACTTTTATGAACAACAACATCTTTCCAAACATTATTCATTTCCTCATCTCCAAGAAGGTTTCCAAAGCATCAAATAATCATTTTAATCACAATACAACACCAAATAGTTCATGAATCATTAAATAGAAGTGAAGATTATGATAAACCCATTCAAGTCATTAAACTCTTACTCTCATTGTACCCTCATTCTTCCAACTTAGGCCCCCATCTCATAACTAAAATCAAGTCAATATTAAATAATCCATTTTACACAAATAACATCATTTAAAATTTCCAAAATCCTTTCCTTTCATCAAAGCATTCATTAGCACATAAAATGGCAATATTTAGAAGGAAGTCATAATAACTTACCTTAGAATTTTAGGATGAAATGATGATCTTCTTAGCTTGATAAATTCCTCTAGATGCCCCAAGCACAAAAGTACAATTTGATTGGGAAATGGAGGAGGATTGAAGACTCTAGGAACTTTGGAAAGCAAGGCTTTCAAAGTGAAGCTTCCATGGATTTTTGGAGAAGGATGAAGAAAATAATGAAGAAGGAATGAAGAGGATGGAGGAGGTATGGGGAGAGTAGGGAGGATGATGTAGGAAGTATGGAGATGTTGACTAATGAGAAGGGAGGTGAGGAAAATAAGGTGAAGAAATGGCCCCCCCACCACAAATTATTAAAGGCTTTCTCACTTCCACACAACAAGCCTAACTATCCACATTTTATTTATTTTATCAATTTCTATTATTATACTTCTCCCAAGATGCTTTATTTAATTTCCCAATTATCTCATCCTAATATAATAAATCAAGGATATAAAATGAACACATAATATTAACAATAATTTTAAAAGCACATAAAGTCAACAATTAATATAAAAGGTATATAATATGATACTAAAATAGGTGCCTAGGGTTAGGGTCGTTACAGATGTAACTTTACCTAGTGGACTAGTACTTGTTTTGAACAATTGTTATTACGTTCCGGATTTGAGTAGGAATATTATTTCTGTTTCTTGTTTGGATAATGAAGGTTTTAGTTTTTTATTGAGAATAAGAAATTTTCTATTTATTTAAATGATATGCTCTATTGTATTGCAAATTCATTTAATGGCCTTTATGTTCTTGATGTTGAGAAACAAAATAATATTGAAGATATTTATCATGTAAATAACAAATCTAAACCAAATGACCTGAACAACACGTTCATGTGGCATTGCTGGCTTGGTCATATAAATGAGAAATGCATATCTAAAAGATGGACTTTTAGACTCACATGATTATGAATCATATGAGGTATGCGAATCTTGTTTATTGGGAAAAATGACCAAACCACCCTACACTAAGAGTAGTGAAAGGGCTAGTGACTTTTTGGCCCTAGTACATACTGATGTATGTGGACCAATTAAGCAACATTGCTAGGGGTGGATTTCGATATTTCATTACATTCACTGATGACTTATCTAGATATGACTATGTCTATTTGATGAAGTCCAAAAGTGAATCGTTTGATATGTATAGAACATTTCAAAATAAAGTACAAAATCAACTTGGCAAAACTATTAAATCACTTTGATCCGATCGTGGTGGTGAATATTTAAGCCAAGAGTTTGACAATCATCTCAAAAACTGTGGAATCGTTTCAGAGTTGACTCCACCCGGAATATTACAATAGAATGGTGTGTCCGAGAGGAGGAATATAACCTTGTTAGACATGGTTCGTTCGATGATGAGTCAAGTTGACCTTCCTGTTTCCTTTTGGGGACATGCATTAGAGACTGCTACGTTCACACTGAACAGAGTCCCTACTAAATCGGCTCCTAAGACCCCACATGAGATGTGGCATGGAAGAAAACCTAGTTTGGCTTTCATGAAGATTTGGGGTTGCGAAGCTTATGTAAAGAGACTCGTCTCTGATAAGTTAGCACCTAAATCTGACAAAGCTATTTTCGTTGGTTATCCTAAGGAAACCAAATGATATTACTTTTACAACCGCAATGAAAACAAAGTGTTTGTTGCTCAATATGGTACTTTTCTTGAGAAACAGTTTCTCAATAAAGCATCTAGCGGAAGTAAAATTGATCTTGAAGAAATTCAAGAACCCAAAAATAACATGGAACCATTAGTAGAGACGGAACCAAATTCACAAGATGTTGTGGAACCGGTTCAAGATCCACAAGTCCATCGTAGATCAGATAGGTTACGATCCGAACCCGAGAGATATGGATTTCTCATTTCGGAAAGTAATGAAGTGGAAGTCATTGAGAATGACGAACCTACTTCCTATCAAGAGGCGATGTCCACTCCTGATTCGGACAAATGGCTAGAAGCCATGGAATTCGAATTACAATCCATGTCGGATAATCAAGTTTGGACTTGATTGAGCCATATGAAGTTGTAAAACCATAGGGTGCAAGTGGGTCTTCAAGAAGAAGACTGACATGGATGGGAAGGTGCATACTTGCAAGGCTAAGCTTGTAGCAAAGGGATTTAGGAAAGTTCATGGTATTGACTATGATGAAACCTTTTCGCCTGTTGCAATGCTTAAGTCTGTTAGAATTTTAATTGCCATAGCCGCGTATTATGACTATGAGATATGGCAAATGGATGCCAAAACAACTTTCCTAAATGGGAAGTTACTTGAGGATGTGTATATGACACAACCCGAAGGTTTTGTCGATCCAAAAAATTCTAACAAAGTATGCAAGTTGTAAAGATCCATATATGGGTTGAAGCAAGCTTCTAGGAGTTGGAATCTTCGCTTTGACGAAAAGATCAAAGAGTTTGGTTTTGTCAAGAACGAAGATGAACCTTGTATATATATGAAATTCAGTGGGAGCTTAATATTATTTCTAATATTGTATGTCGATGATATCTTACTCATTGGAAATGATATTTCTGCAGTTTAACTGTCAAGTCTTCGTTAGGGAAATGTTTCTCAATGAAAGATATGGGTGAAGCCGCCTACATCCTTGGCATCAAGATCTATAGAGATAGATCTAAAAGGATAATTGGTTTGAGTAAAAGTACCTACATTGACAAGGTTCTTAGAAAATTCAAGATGGAAAATTCTAAGAGAGGTAACTTGCCAATGGGTCATGGTGTTACTCTTAGCAAGACTCAGTGTCCTAAGACAACTGGTGAGCGAAAGAAGATGAATAAGGTTCCATACGCTGCAGTTATTGGATCTATCATGTACGTCATGATTTGTACTAGACCCAACGTCTCGTATGCTCTAAGCATGACGAGTCGATACCAATCTGATCCTGGTGAGAACCATTGGATGGCAGTTAAGATGATTAAGTACTTAAGAAGGACTAAGGATGCATTCTTGGTATTTGGAGGAATGTAAAATGATCTTGTTGTAAAAGGTTACACAGATGCAAGCTTCCAAACCGACAAAGATGATTTCCGATCGCAGTCGGATTTGTGTTTATGCTTAACGGAGGTGAGATATGTTGGAAGAGTTTCAAGTAGAGTACTATAGGCGATTCTACAACTGAGGCAGAATATATAGCAGCATCCGATGCGACTAAGGAGGCAGTTTGGATCAAGAAGTCCATTAGTGATCTGGCAGTTGTTCCAAGTATCACTAATCCGTTGGAACTTTATTGTGACAATAATGGTGACATTGGGCAAGCAAAGGAACCAAGGTCACATCAGCGATTCAAACACATACTTAGATGTTTCCATTTTGATTCATAAGATTGAAAACCCTAGAAACCCTAGGGGTATTTTGGTAACCGAAAGGGTTAAGGGTTAACCTTTAGAGAAATTTAAAAGAGAACTTTTGTATGGTTCTAGATTCGTGCGAGGACTCGTTGCAAGGATAGAGCAAGAGATTTAAGGTAAGGGATTATGCATCATTTAAGTTAATTGATTTTTGCTCCATTCCAATTATTAGGCTTTCGCATATTTCTTGGCGATATACGTCCCTTTGATACTTTGTTTTGACTCCCTCGTTTACCGTTATTTGCTAATCTTTTGATGTTCGTTTGCTAAATCGTCATTTTGGTTTCGTAAATACGGAAAGTTTATTGTCCTTGTGAAAGTTCGTATTTTGTATAAAATGAATTTTGATAGGATATGATATGATTTTTGTTCCATCAATGGTCGCTAAGTTAGAAAATCTGCTTCGACGGGGTATATTTGATATTTGGCCTTCGGGCAAACTTAGTACACCGCTTCAAATTAGTGGTGGGGTGTTCCGGATACACTGTTTAGGACTCTGCGGAGTCAATTCTGTTCCCTTTATGGGATTTTGTTTGATAAGGTCAGTGGACCACTTATGTGATCATGATGTCTGTGAATGATTTGATTATCTACAGCTGGTAGGGGACGATTGTAGATAACTAGATCATTCGAGTCAACTTTGTTCAGCTTATCAATCCTTTGAATTTCCTTATAATCTGTGAGTGGTTTAGTTAGTTAAAACTGGTATGGGACGGTTTTAAATAAGTAAACCATTCGAGTCAGTTCGAATCGATTTTGTCATCATTTGAAACTCCAAAATATTTGTCTACTCAGTTTGTGAAATCGTTGAGATTTTGAAAGACATTTGGTTTGAGAATTGGATAAATAACTATATTTTGAATTTGTGTTCTGTTATATTTTCGATTGTTACTTGAAATTTGTATCGTTTGATATTCCTTCAGGTCAACTCCTCCTTAGTAACCGAAGGGGTTGTATATGAACTTAATGGGCATTGTTCGCTCACCCTTTCATCTTCTTTTCTTCCAGATTTCATATAGAGAGAATGTGAAACGATTCAGGATCACTTCATAAGGAGTTCAAGGATCGGTTTAGCTTATTTTCATTTTAGACTCTTTACTCAGTCATTTCAGTTATTTGAGAGATTGTAAGACTTTAAAGATTTTGTTGAGCTAGTGGATTGTACTAGCCGTTGAAATTGTTACCGTTATCCGCATTTAAGTTATTTCAAATTGTAGTTAGTGTTTGAATTATGGTTTTAGTAGCCGTTGGAGGTTATTTTATTATCGATTAAGTATTATTATTGTTGTGGAAATTCGGGGTCGTTACAGTTGGTATCAGAGCTTTGGCTTTAGATCCTTGGGAGTTTAGAATGTGTAAGGATAAGTTTGATTTGAGTCTTAGATTTGACCTCAGTATCATTCTTGGAGTGTTTAGTGTAGATTGATATGATAAGATTAGTTGCTTCATCGGATTATGAAAGTTTAGAGGACTAAACTTCTTTTAAGGGGGTAAGAATGTAATAACCCTAATTTTTAATTCATTTATTTAGTAATTATTATTTTCTAAATTGATTATTTAGGTTATTTGATTAAATTGGACTATTTCTTTTCCTAGATGGATTAGGTAAATGGGCTTAGGTTACCTAAATTGGGTTTCCTTGATGGACTTGGACTTGAATTGGTTGGGCTTAGGATTAGGAAACCTAAGTATAATTATATTTCATTAATCCTAGAGCCTCTTGATATTTTATAACGGATAAAAGTCTCTTGGTATTTTATAACGGATGAAAGTCTCTTGATATTTTATAACGGATAAAAGTCTCTTGGTATTTTAAAACGGATGAAAGTCTCTTGGTATTTTTTTAACGGACAAAAGCTCTTCACTATTTAAACAGCAAAAGAGAAGTAGAGAGAGAGAGAGAGAGCGATGCAGAGACCGAGCAGAGAGAGAGGGAGGCCGGCTAGAGGAACAAGGAGGAAGAACTCCATTGTTGTGTGTTCGAGGTCCAAACTAAGGTAAAGTCATCTTTTCTTGTTTTGATTCATAAGATTGAAAACCCTAGAAACCCTAGGGGTATTTTGGTAACCGAAAGGGTTAAGGGTTAACCTTTAGAGAAATTTAAAAGAGAACTTTGTATGGTTGTAGATTCGTGCGAGGACTCGTTGCAAGGATAGAGCAAGAGCTTTAAGGTAAGGGATTATGCATCATTTAAGTTAATTGATTTTCGCTCCATTCCAATTATTAGGCTTCCGCATATTTCTTGGCGATATACGTTCCTTTGATACGTAAAAGCTGACCTCGCGTCAGTATTTGTTTTGACTCCCTCGTTTACCGTTATTTGCTAATCTTTTGATGTTCGTTTGCTAAATCGTCATTTTGGTTTCGTAAATACGGAAAGTTTATTGTCCTTGTGAAAGTTCGTATTTTGTATAAAATGAATTTTGATAGGATATGATATGATTTTTGTTCCATCAATGATCGTTAAGTTAGAAAATCTGCTTCGGCGGGGTATATTTGATATTTGGCCTTCGGGCAAACTTAGTACACCGCTTCAAATTAGTGGTGGGGTGTTCCGGATACACTGTTTAGGACTCTGCGGAGTCAATTTTGTTCCCTTTATGGGATTTTGTTTGATAAGGTCAGTGGACCACTTATGTGATTATGATGCCTATGAATGATTTGATTATCTACAGCTGGTAGGGGACGGTTGTAGATAACTAGATCATTCGAGTCAACTTTGTTCAGCTTATCAGTCCTTTGAATTTCCTTATAATCTGTGAGTGGTTTAGTTAGTTAAAACTGGTATGGGACGGTTTTAAATAAGTAAACCATTCGAGTCAGTTCGAATCGATTTTGTCCTCATTTGAAACTCCAAAATATTTGTCAACTCAGTTTGTGAAATCGTTGAGATTTTGAAAGACATTTGGTTTGAGAATTGGATAAATAACTATATTTCAAATTTGTGTTCTGTTATGTTTTCGATTGTTACTTGAAATTTGTATCGTTTGATATTCCTTCAGGTCAACTCCTCCTTAGTAACCGGAGGGGTTGTATATGAACTTACTGGGCATTGTTTGCTCACCCTTTCATCTTCTTTTCTTCCAGATTTCATATAGGGAGAATGTGAAACGGTTCGGGAGAACTTCATAAGGAGTTCAAGAATCGGTTTAGCTTATTTTCATTTTAGACTCTTTAGTTAGTCATTTCAGTTATTTGAGAGATTGTAAAACTTTAAAGATTTTGTTGAGCTAGTGGATTGTACTAGCCGTTGAAATTGTTACCGTTATCCGCATTTAAGTTATTTCAAATTGTGTTAGTGTTTGAATTATGGTTTTAGTAGCCGTTGGAGGTTATTTTATTATCGATTAAGTATTATTATTGTTGTGGAAATTCGGGGTCGTTACAGTTGGTATCAGAACTTTGGCTTTAGATTCTTGGGAGTTTAGAATGTGTAAGGATAAGTTTGATTTGAGTCTTAGATTTGACTTCAGTATCATTCTTGGAGTGTTTAGTGTAGATTGATATGATAAGATTGGTTACTTCATCGGATTATGAAAGTTTAGAGGACTAAACTTCTTTTAAGGGGGTAAGAATGTAATAACCCTAATTTTTAATTCATTTATTTAGTAATTATTATTTTCTAAATTGATTATTTAGGTTATTTGATTAAATTGGACTATTTCTTTTCCTAGATGGATTAGGTAAATGGGCTTAGGTTACCTAAATTGGGTTTCCTTAATGGACTTGGACTTGAATTTGTTGGACCTAGGATTAGGAAACCTAAGTATAATTATATTTCATTAATCCTAGAGCCTATTGGTATTTTATAAAGGATAAAAGTCACTTGGTATTTTATAACGGATGAAAGTCTCTTGGTATTTTATAACAGATGAAAGTCTCTTGGTATTTTATAATGGATAAAAGTCTCTTGGTATTTTAAAACGGATGAAAGTCTCTTGGTATTTTTTTAAGGGACAAAAGCTCTTCACTATTTAAACAGCAAAAGAGAAGTAGAGAGAGAGAGAAAGAGAGAGAGAGAGAGAGAGAGAGAGAGAGAGATGCAGAGACCGAGCAGAGAGAGAGAGGGAGGCCGACTAGAGGAAGAAGGAGGAAGAACTCCATTGTTGTGTGTTCGAGGTCCAAACTAAGGTAAGGTCATCTATTCTTGTTTTGATTCATAAGATTGAAAACCCTAGAAATCCTAGGGGTATTTTGGTAACCGAAAGGGTTAAGGGTTAACCTTTAGAGAAATTTAAAAGAGAACTTTTGTATGGTTGTAGATTCGTGCGAGGACGCGTTGCAAGGATAGAGCAAGAGCTTTAAGGTAAGGGATTATGCATCATTTAAGTTAATTTATTTTTGCTCCGTTCCAATTATTAGGCTTCCGCATATTTCTTGGCGATATACGTCCCTTTGATACGTAAAAGCTGACCTCGCGTCAGTTTTTGTTTTGACTCCCTCGTTTACCGTTATTTGCTAATCTTTTGATGTTCGTTTGCTAAATCGTCCTTTTAGTTTCGTAAATACGGAAAGTTTATTGTCCTTGTGAAAGTTCGTATTTTGTATAAAATGAATTTTGATATGATATGATTTTTGTTCCATCAATGATCGCTAAGTTAGACAACCTACTTCGGCGGGGTATATTTGATATTTGGCCTTCGGGCAAACTTAGTACACCGCTTCAAATTAGTGGTGGGGTGTTCCGGATACAATGTTTAGGACTCTGCGGAGTCAATTTTGTTCCCTTTATGGGATTTTTTTTGATAAGGTCAGTGGACCACTTATGTGATCATGATGTCTGTGAATGATTTGATTATCTACAGCTGGTAGGGGACGGTTGTAGATAACTAGATCATTCGAGTCAACTTTGTTCAGCTTATCAGTCCTTTGAATTTTCTTATAATCTGTGAGTGGTTTAGTTAGTTAAAACTGGTATGGGGCGGTTTTAAATAAGTAAACCATTCGAGTCCGTTCGAATCGATTTCGTCATCATTTGAAACTCCAAAATATTTGCCAACTCAGTTTGTGAAATCGTTGAGATTTTGAAAGAAATTTGGTTTGAGAATTGGATAAATAACTATATTTCGAATTTGTGTTCTGTTATGTTTTCGATTGTTACTTAAAATTTGTATCATTTGATATTCCTTTAGGTCAACTCCTCCTTAGTAACCGGAGGGGTTGTATATGAACTTACTGGGTATTGTTCGCTCACCCTTTCATCTTCTTTTCTTCCAGATTTCATATAGGGAGAATGTGAAACGGTTTGGGAGCACATCATAAGGAGTTCAAGGTTCGGTTTAGCTTATTTTCATTTTAGACTCTTTAGTCAATCATTTCAGTTATTTGAGAGATTGTAAGACTTTAAAGATTTTGTTGAGCTAGTGGATTGTACAAGCCGTTGAAATTGTTACCGTTATCCGCAGATCTGACATGCAGCACATGATAGACTTGAGAAAATTCTTCAATCGGCTCAGAAAGCACTCCATGAGACTGAACCCCGCAAAGTGCACCTTCGGCGTAAAATGAGGCAAAGTACTAGGGTACATGGTCATGGAAAGAGGCATCGAGGCAGACCCCCAGAAAATCAAGGCCATCATCGAGATGAAACCACCGCGAACACTGACAGAAGTAAAAAGTTTCATGGGCAGACTTAAATACATCAGTCACTTTATAAACCAGCTGACATCTCTCTGTGAGCCAATCTTCAAGCTAATGAAGAAGAATGATTATATCAAATGGAACGCTGAATGCCAAGAAGATTTTGAGAAAATCAAGGCGTACCTGGTGAACCCCCCGATCCTATGCCCATCGCATAGAGATAAGCCACTCCTCCAGTGTTGGGTTTCGAGGGTCCATGCGCAACGGAATAATGCAAATTAACTCGAAAACCCGGAGCCCTAAGATTCGTTCTAGATGATTAATTAAGAAGAATGATTTAGAATTACTAACCTTGTGTGATTTTGTCGTTGATAAACACATTCCAACTCCATATTGATGAACTTCGGAATCCTTGATGAACAATCAATGAGTCACGAACGAAAGATCTTGAATAGCTAAGATCCTCTATGTGTATCCACGCGATGAACGAACCCTAGAACAATTCTAGGTGGATTGCTAGATCCCTCGATTGAAACTCCTTTCAATCTATGATGTATTATGGAATTGGTGTGATGATTTTCAATTCACAATTGAAAAACCTCTCAATTTTGTGTTTCTCTAAACTCAAAATTCGTGACTTGCTGCTAGGGTTGAAGAGGGATACTATTTATACGTTATAAATATTATTCCCTAATTAAAAACCCTAATTAAAACAGTTTTAGCACAGTTCGGGTCATGGGCGGTCGCCCACCAAGGCATGGGCGGTCGCCCATGAGTACATTGCCTAATCCCCTTATACGAAATCACCCATGGGCGGTCGCCCACATGGGTATGGGCGGTCGCCCACTTGTACAGTCCCCAATGCACGATTTCGAATAAAACATGTGCGGTTGCCCAGACACTTTGAGCGGTCGCCCAAATCAACTCTTGACTTGTGGGCGGTCGCCCATGGTGCACTTGGGCGGTCGCACATCAGACTAGATTCCATAATTCTCATTTTTGACAATTCGTTCGATGCGTGTGACCCCATAGGACTATATTATGTTGGCAATGAGTTCGATCACATCGATCCTCATAAGACATGAGCGGACTCTAGCAAGCCATCATGCCTATCCAAATAATATAATATCAAGTTCGATTTTCCTACATAGAACATATCACAATCCCATTGTCACACGATGTTATATTGAACATGAGTCATGGTCCAAGTCAACTCATATTGTTCAATGCTTTCTCGTTACTAAGTAAATTGATTAATCGAATGATATTAATCACATTAATTCATTCGGGCATGGCCATGCACTACATGAATCTTACTTACGAGTGACCTAGCAAACATCTCTCGTTACGAGGGACAAATTTCCATTTTGACTTATCATTCTTCCCAACAAGAATCATATTATGCCAATAATAGCCCTTATTGTTATCCGGTTAAAGACAACGTTAAACTATATCAAACATAACATTCATCGAGTGGAAGACGATGATAATCTCAGGTCAAAGGTTATCAATGATATAACTATATGAGATTTATTTATGACATACGACCATGACATAAATCTCATAATGGGTAAAGTCCAGTACCTTGTTCTCTAACAAGTACCCATGAATCTAATGTGCATCTCCATGCATATAATCATCACATGATTATCCATTAGACTTCATACTAGTGCTTCATAAGTACTAGGGACACGATTATTTATGTAAACATGCAAGCACATATAATAATCAAAGAAACAATCTCTTATATAAATGAATAATGACATTACAAATAAGTCTATCTCTATGGGCCTAGGGCACTAACACCTACATCCAGTACCTGACTGTGACTGATACAGCAATTGGGGCTATGCTGGCGCAAGAGAAGAAGGATTCAAGAATCGAGAATGCAATCTACTTTGTGAGCCGAAAGCTTCAATGAAGCGAACTCAAATAATCAGCCTTGGAAAAAACATGTACCACTTTGGTATGGGTAGTCGAAAAGCTGAAGCACTACATGCAATCCCATTAAGTACTCCTGGTCTCCAAGATTGACCCAGTCAAATATCTCTTCGATAAGCCATCATTGTCGATGAGACTAGCAAATTGGTCATTCTTCTTGGTCGAGTTTGACATCAAGTACATGACCAGGAAATCAATGAAGGGTCGAGTAATGGCAGATCAACTAGAAAACTTCCCAAGCAACGAACTCAAGGGTCCCGATCCACAATTCCCCGATGACAAAATCTTTTCGCTTGACAGTGAAAACCGCTGGCAACTCTTCTTTGATGGGGTAGCCAACAAAAAGGGGAATGGTATTGGAATGCTCATGGCCGATCCAAAAGACGAGCACACTCCCATATCCATAAAGTTGAATTTTGAAGTAACCAACAATGCGGAAAAATATGAAGCTTGCGTAGCCGGTTAGAAGCCTCTCTCGAATGCAACATCAAAGAATTGGAAGTATACGGAGACTCAGCACTGATCGTCAATCAGGTTTCCAACAGATGGAAGACGATAGACCATGGTCTCCAGAAGTACCACACATACATGGAAGAGCTCATAGCTCAATTCAAGGAATTCTTTTTTCACTACTTGCGAAGAGATAGGAACCGCTTCGTCGATGCCCTGGCCACTCTAGCCTCTCTCGTTGAAATTCCCGAAGGGAAATCAGTAAAGCCATTCGGAGTAGGGAGATGGGAAACTCCAGCCTCCTGTTGTGAGATCGAAGTCGAACCTGAGCCGATCGATGAACCGTGATACAACCAAGTATACCAGTACCTAAAAAGTGAAGAAGCTTCTTTCATGAACGAAGAAGGAAACTACAAAGAAGGCATCAAAACCAAAATTATGGTGGCTCTAAAATGCCTAGCATCCCACTTTGTCATTTTGGGAGGCGTGTTATACAAGAAACGTCACCAGGGACCACTCCTTCGATGCGTAAGCAAGGAGAAAGCCGTAAAGTTGATGAACGAAATTCACAATGGAGCCTGTGGCCCCCACATAAATGCCCGAGCATTGATGCAAATCATCCTCCGTATGGGCTATTATTGGATATCAATGGAAACATACTGCATCCAGTTTGTCAGAAGCTGCGACAAGTGCCAACGCTTTTCCAATCTCAATCACATTCCCCCTCACGAACTCTATTGCATGACTACGCCATGGCCTTTCGCCACATGGGGAATCGACGTTATTGGCAAGATCGCTCCCCCTGGAAGCAATGGCCACGAGTTCATATTAGTCGCTGTCGACTACTTCACCAAATGGGTAGAAGCCAAATCCTACAAAGTATTGAATTCCAAGAAGGTGGCCGAGTTCATCAAGGAAAACATCATGTGCCGATACGGAGTGTCCAACGAGATCATATCCGATAATGGAACCCACTTCGAAGTAGATTGCGACCAGTTGCTAACCGAGTTCAGAGTCACTCGCCACAAGTCTTCTCCCTATAGACCACATACTAATGGCGCAGTCGAGGCAGCAAACAAAACTCTCGTAAGGATAGTAAAAAAGACGGTCGTACAAGGACGGGATTGGCCCGAAAAGCTGCATTTGGCACTTTGGGGATATCGAACATCAGTCAGAACCGCCGCCAGAGAAACTCTTTTCGCGCTTACCTACAGAATGGAAGCCATGTTACCAGTTGAACTAGAAATCCCCTATCTACAAGTCCTCTTGGAAAACGGGATCAACGAAGATTAATGGATCCAAAGCCATCATGACGAGTTAGCTCTACTCGATGAGCGAAGATTGAAAGCCATGGAACATACTCGTGCCTACCAAAGCTGAATGGACCAAGCTTTTGATAAAAAAAGTCAAGACCCGAGACATCAGGGAGGGTGCCTTAGTGCTTAAAGAAAAGCCTCCTACACAAACCACCCCCCTCGGAAAGTGGGAACCTACCTGGATAGGCCCGTTCGTGGTACAGAAGATCTTCTCAGGAGGAGCAATGAAGCTAGCAGATTTTGACGAAAACCCTTTCGTCAACCCTGTAAACGAAAGCAAGCTCCGCAGATACTTCGTTTGAAGAATAAATCGAGTCAACTCTCTTTTTCCCCCTATAATATAAAATAGTAATATCAATGTGCTAAAAGAGTAATACCCAACTAGACTTACCCTCAAAATGGTCAAGGTAAAAATAGGGTGGCACTATTCGTCTCGCTTCTATCTCCCCCTTCTCGTAAAAGAGTCGAACTACGATGACCTGAGCCCCTTAGTTCATTTGTTAAAGGGGAACGTAGGCAGCCATTATTGGTTCAGTCAAAAAAACAAATAAAATTCCAAATTCGGCACCAATCATTTGTGTCTCCAAAAATTCTTAAATTAACCCCCGAATTCATTACAGTTAAAACACTTTTTGATGAGTTCAAGCACGGTCTACTATCGATTCACTACATACTCGCAAAGCGAAATAAAAAAACTTAATGAAACCTAATGTGTCTGCAATGCAATGCAATGCAATGACAATGGGTGGATACTTCGTACGGCAAGGTGAATGTACGCTCGCCGCAATTTGGAAAAAAAACATTTTGGGAGTCGCCACGCCATGTTTTAAGGTACACTTTGAAAAACCTTTGAAAGAGAGAAAAGGGTCCGGGGGTCAGGTTACGTGTTGGGAAGAACCGAGAGTTCACCCAACACGCCTCGTCCGTAGATGAGTCCTTCTAATTAAACATCCAAAAATTCATAGTGTGTGCAAACAATGATGACAAACAAATGTGGCAAAATGGATTTTATTAATTGAAATGAGATTCTTACAACTTGTGAGCCATTTGATAAGGGAGGCCACATCCCAATTACAGAGATCAAAATAGATTACAACTGAAAAAGGATCTCTGCAAACAGACAAGATGTGTCGCGTGACACAGAACATGCATGGCTGGATGTGTCGCGTGACACAGAATCCATCCAGGCACATTGTGTCGCGTGACACAGGATGTCCATTTGCAGAGATCTTACAGCTTGAACACCAAAGGAACAAAAATCAACACATATCTAATTATATTAACAATTCAACTTCGGAAATACGTAATTAAACAATTATTCAACCAAGGGGGTGTGGATATGGGAAGATCCACACTCCCTTGGGAATAAAACAATAATTCCAACAACGATCAACTCATGAACATGCAATTATACAAAACTAAACGATTAAACAGAGAGATTGCGATTGGATTTAAGTAAGTGAGACAGATGGAGTCGAATTACTGAATCAAATGAGTATATGATAATTGAATTATGAAAATGACAAATCTAAGAAAGAAGAGTGGGGAATTGGTGAGTTACCCTTGTAGTATCCACGAATCCTATACCAAGTCTGGTATAGAACCCTTCAACAAGCAACTTTTGAGACTTGGTTGAGCTGAGGAGGAGTGGTGGTATGAAGGTTTAAATGGAAGTGAGTGACTTGGGTTGAATTGGAAGAGGATTGGAGGGATTTTAGGTAGGAGAGAGAGAGAGGTATATGTTTGCAGTGTGTGTGTTACGTTTCTAATTTGGTAGAGTAACAGTAGGCAAAAAGGGGATCCTCATATGAGAGGGGGAGGATCTTATTTATAGGCTGTTGATGATGGGCACAATGTGTCGTACGACCTCCTACAACCACTTTCCATGGCTCGAGTTTTCGCGTGACACAACATGTCACTAACCGTTTCTGGAGCCAAAACCTGGCTCTGGAACATTCCAGGTTAATACCCAAAAGGTCCAAAACTGGTTTATTCCTTGTAGGTCCTTTTGCATGAGAAAAGTACTTAAAAGTACTTCCTTCGCAAGAAACTTATGAAATATTTTCAGAAGTCTCGGAATGGACTGGGAATTTACCAAAATGCCCCTAGTGCAATTTTATCATATTAAAATGCACCTAAAAAAGGGTAGCGAATTGGATTGGCGTACTTACAGAGCCCCTCGACAACGTCAGTTATGGAAGAAGTGAGGTTGTAGATAAGAAAAGACCCAATCCCAATGAGCGGTTGGGGATATGGCGGATGGATGGACAATGATCGGTGAGATCGGATGGCTGGACCTTTAGAGAAAGGATTCCTACATATCCCTAGGAGGGAATCAAGTCGGTCATAGTTCAGACTATTCGGAGGTGTATGACCCAAAGAGACTGTTAGGAGGCGTCTGAACCCAGTGAAAGACTGTTAGGAGGCGTCTGAACCCGGTGAAAGACTGTTGGGAGGCGTCTGAACCCGATGAAAGACTGTTAGGAGGCGTCTGAACCCGATGAAAGACTGTTGGAAGGCGTCTGAACCCGGTGGAAGACTGTTAGGAGGCGTCTGAACCCGATGAAAGACTGTTGGGAGGCATCTGAACCCGGTGAAAGACTGTTGGGAGGCATCCTGGGCAGACTGATAAACATTTCCTTCATTGGGTTCTGGCTGGTAGCGAACTTTCGTATCATTTCCACCCTTTCTTCCATCTGACTTAGTTTCGGCTCTGGGCAAATGAACATCTCCCCATCTTCCTTGACAAAATGCTTATTGAGAGACCAGCTATAAGGATGAACATCAGGCCTCTTATATCTCTTGCCAGCAGCGAGGGCCATCCGCTCCTTAAGTGCTTCAGCTTTATCATATGCTTTATCTTCTCCGGTCACAACATACCCCAAACCTCGCCTGTTTCTCTTAGGCTCGGGCATTTCAATCTTATATTGTCCTTGCTGACGCTTCCCTAATCCCAGGCCAGGAATGTAGTTCATGCTCCGCATCATCTTTAGTACAGGAGGAATCTTATCTGAAGAAGTTGTTAGATCAATAGTGCAGACCTGCCCTTTCGCCTTTTCAATCGTGAACCCGCTGAGCATTAGACTCTCTTGATCAAGCTTGATCTCCATTACATGCATAGTGTTAGTGCTAGTCTCCCCAATGGTGACACTGTATCCATAAATGGTCATCAAAATACCATCCTGGACAAACTTCAGACACTGGTGAAGGGTGGAGGCTACTGCTCCGATCTCGTGTATCTAAGGCCTTCCCAATAATGCTGAGAACGTGACAGGAATATCAATGACCTGGAATTCAACTGCCATTTCCTTACCCTCGAACAACAGATTCAAAGAAACAATTCCCAACACTGCCCTGGAAGTCGAATCATAGGCTTTGATAGTCTGGTTGGACGTCTTGAGACTCCGTGCATCAATATCCAGCATGCTCATCATTTTCGCTGGAAGCACGTTCATGACCGAGCCGTTATCCACCAACATATGAGGGAATCGGCGCCGTTCCAAGGGCACGGTAATGTGCAGAGACTCGTTGTGCTTTGAACCGTAAGAAGGAAAATCTAGATCTGTAAACGTGATAATATTCCCGTACTGGGCTGTCCCAATCAACTAGCAGGCTTCGTCCGGAATTGCATTGACGGACACCTTAGTCTTGGATAAAGCTTCTTCCAGTTTCAGCTTGTGGGAATAAGATGATGTAAGCAAAGACCACAAGGAGATGTCGGCTTGAGTTCTTTTCAGCTGCGTCAAAATTGGGTCATCCTGGACTTCTTCCTTTCCAGCTGACCTGTAAGGATCTCGAGAAGCCTGGGGATTTGAAACCGCAATTCCCTTGCCCTTTTCGGATGGTTCAGCACTATCTGTTCCCATCATTCTGCCCGACCGTGTTAACAAGTTAACTTCCTGATCGTCTTCAACCACAAAATTTCTGCTGGCTTCTTTAAGTTCAGCCAGTGTCAGCAGAGCTAAGCGAGTGCTGTACGGCCATGTTGCTTGTCTTAGGTATATTAATATTTCTTAGAAGTTTAAATTATTAAATTAATGAGTATTATTATTAAATAATAACATTATTATTATTATTAATTATATAATAATAATTATTAATATATTCAATTATTTAATTGAATAATTAACAATAGCATCATTATTAGTATTATTATTAAGTATTATTACTAATATTTTTTAAAGAAATAAAGTATATAATATAAAAACATTTACTTTTTTATATTATGTATTATTACTAGTTATTATTAATATTATTATTAAGTATTATTATTAATTGTATAATAATAATTATATATTCAATTATTTAATTGAATAATTAACAATAGCATCATTATTAGTATTATTATTAAGTATTATTACTAATAATTTTTAAAGAAATAAAAGTATATAATATAAAAACATTTTCTTTTTTATATTATGTAATATTACTAGTTATTATTAATATTATTATTAAGTATTATTATTAATTATATAATAATAATTATATATTCAATTATTTAATTGAATAATTAACAATAGCATCATTATTAGTATTATTATTAAGTATTATTACTAATAATTTTTAAAGAAATAAAAGTATATAATATAAATACATTTACTTTTTTGATATTATGTATTATTACTAGTTATTATTAAGTATTATTATTAATTATATAATAATAATTATATATTCAATTATTTAATTGAATAATTAACAATATGATCCATGTGTTTATTTGAGACCCAATAAAACAATGCCACATGGCATTGTTTTATTGGGTCTCAAATAATCACGCAGATTATGAACTAAACCAAATCCAACCATTCACACATTCAATCCAACGGTCCACAATCCTTCTAAACAAAACCAAATTATCTCTCCTCATTTCTCTCTCTTTATTTTAGTAATTTCACAATTTATCAAAATTAACAAAAACCCACGCCTACCCGTCTTCTTCTCTCTCTCTCATTTCTCTCATTTCTCTCATATTAGCAGCTCTGCCGGGATGACTGCCTTAGGTCTTTTCGGTCCTACGCCGGCCGGGACTGTCAAACAACATCCCCTAAACAAACAACCCACGCCTACCCACGCCGTCGCCATATTCCATGGATTCCGACGAACTAAAACATCTACCCACTACCCTTCATCATCTCCGGCAACGGAGATGGCAACGGTGGATCCGCCGAGTCACCGGCCGTCCCCAACCCCTGGATCCGCCGGTTCCCCTCCAACGTCTTCTTCTCTCTCTCCCCAACGCCGTCTTCTTCTCTCCCCTTCATCATCTCCGGCGAGGCTCAACCATCTAGATCTACATGGATTCTGACGAACCCAAACTTATTCCATGGATTCCGACGAGCCCAAACATATTCCATGGGTTTCCTTTTGATTTGTTATTGTATTTTGTGTTTTATTTCGATTTGTACAAAATTTTGTTTGATTTGTGGATGGTTGTGGATGGTGGTGGACGGTGGTGGATGGTGGTGGATGGTGGTGGAGCAAAGTGTAACTTTTGAAAAATGTAAGAATTGATTTGAATATAAAAAAAGTTAAGTGACTGATTTGAGAATAAAAAATATTAAGGGACTGATTTGAGAAAAAAAAGTTAAGGGATTGATTTGAGAATATATATATATATATATATATATATATATATATATATATATATATATATATATATATATATATATATATATATATATATATATATATATATATATACTCCTCCGTCCCACTTCAATTGATACTTATTTCCTTTTTGGTCCGTCCCACATCAATTGATACTTACCCAAAATGGAAAGGAATCTTCACTATTTACCCCACTCATTCTCTCTCCTATTTTACTTTTTCACTCACAACATTCTCTCTCCTAACTATTCCTCCCACTCATTCTCTCTCCTATTTTACTTTTACACTCACAACATTCTCTCTCCACTTTTTCTCTCTCTTACCTTTCCTTAATATGTGTGCCCTTTTTTTGGTATCCATTGAAGTGGGACGGAGGGAGTATATATTTTTTAAATATATATATATATTGAAAAAAGAAAATTAAAAAAATTAATAAAATTGTGAAATTATGTAATAAATTTTAGGGATTCATCTACTTTTTGGCGTTACATTAGGTATTCAACTACTTTTTAAATTGGCATTGCATTAGGTACTCATCTACTTTTTGGCGTTGCATTAGGTGTTCATATAGTTTTAAAATTGGCGTTGCATCAGGTATTTACCTGATGCAATGCCAAAGTTCTGGCATTACATTAGCTTACTATGTCGTTGCATTAGACCTAATGCAACGGCCATTTGGCATTACATTAGGCCTAATGTAACAGTTTTTGGGCCCTAATGTAACAAAAATTGGCGTTACATTAGGTCAGAAATGTAGTAGTGAGCGTTCAATCGTTAAATTTGCAATCACTGGATACTCGTAAAGCTTGACCATTTTATTAAGAGCAAATGGGAAAACAACGTCTACAACACGACGATGGTCTTCAGTCGTGAGGACATCAGATCTGTCATTGGACTCAAACTCGATTACAATAGACTCAGGAGAATGACTCAAGACGTGGGGAACAAACTTAGACACAGAGGGACCGGGACGAGGTTTGAGCCCAAGCTTCTTGATCATAGTCTCCCTACTGGCAACTGGTCCCTGGAAGGAAGTCCAATTCTGCAATGGCCTCTCTGCAACTGTTACCAAAGTGCTCGGGTCCACAACCGGCCCATTCCCAAACTCAAGCATAGCTACCACATCATCATCTGAGGAAAATTCAATCAATTCCAGGGGATCTTTAGCAGCAACAACCTTCTCCGCAGGTCTCTCCACTGTATGCGTAACACTTTCAGACTCTGACAGACCCAGATTTCCGAACAGGTTTGCCAGGTCACCATCCATATCCACAGGGTCGGCACCACGAATCTTATGGATTACAGGCTCATCTAAACCAAGCTTCTCAAACTGATTAACATAGCCAGGCCCCCAAAAGTGATAGTTGTTCTCATACGTGGCAGTAACACCTGGCCTCCTGGGCAGACTGATGAACATTTCCCTCATTGGGTTCTGGCTGGTAGCGAACTTTCGTATCATTTCCACCCTTTCTTCCATCTGATTTAGTTTCGGCTCTGGCAAATGAACATCTCCCCATCTTCCTTGACAAAATTCTTATTGAGAGACCAGCTATAAGGACGCACATCAGGCCTCTTGTATCTCTTGCCGGCAGCGAGGGCCATCCTCTCCTTAAGCGCTTCAGCTTTATCATATGCTTTATCTTCTCCGGTCACAACATACCCCAAACCTCGCCTGTTTCTCTTAGGCTCGGGCATTTCAATCTTATATTGTCCTTGCTGACGCTTCCCTAGTCCCAGGCCAGGAATCTAGTTCATGCTCCGCACCATCTTTAGTACATGAGGAATCTTATCTGAAGAAGTTGTTAGATCAATAGTGCAGACCTGCCCTTTCGACTTTTCAATCGTGAACCCGCTGAGCATTAGACTCTCTTGATCAAGCTTGATCTCCATTACAGGCATAGTGTTAGTGCTAGTCTCCCCAATGGTGACACTGTCTCCATAAATGGTCGTCAAAATACCATCCTGGACAAACTTCACACACTGGTGAAGGGTGGAGGCTATTGCTCCGATCTCGTGTATCCAAGGCCTTCCCAATAATGCTGAGAACGTGACAGGAATATCAATGACCTGGAATTCCACTGCCATTTCCTTACCCCCGAACAACAGATTCAAAGAAACAATTCCCAACACTGCCCTAGAAGTCGAATCATAGGCTTTGATAGTCTGGTTGGACGGCTTGAACACTATGTCGACCTAAACAGGCGACATCGACCTAAAAAACATACGTCGACCTAAGCAGTCAGGTTGACCTAATCTCAACAGGCGACCTCGACCTACCCAGTAAGCGTCGACCTACAGAAGCAGTCAGGTCGACCTAACCTAAACAGGCGACCTCGACCTACCCAGCAAGCGTCGACCTACAGAAGCAGTCAGGTCAACCTAGTCCCAACAGGCGACCTCGACCTACCCAGCAAGCGTCGACCTAATGGGTCCAGGCGTGCGCACCACTCTTTCCATAACCGGTTTCCTACAAATCAGGAGTCATTCAAGGACACGTTCTCCAATCATGTAACTGTCCCTTAAATTACGGAGCTCATGCAGTCATGCCAAAAATAACCGCCATCATCATGGAATTATAAATAGAGAACAACCACAACGGTTCAAAGGTAACTGCAATTTTGTCATTTGAATACAACTGTTCATTTACAATATTTGTTCTCCAAAACACAGATGCTTATTCTCACGCCGGAGGGTTTGCGCGGGGTAACTCCCCGCGCCCTAACGGTGCCCGTTTTGCAGATCGTCTGTTCGTTCGTCCAGGAATCCAATGTCGCGTTCCCGACTGATTAGGTATCCCCGGTATCACCCATTTTATGCATCATCAGTTTGGTTCCATTGCCGGGAACGAAAACATGGCGAACGACGGACCATGACAGTGGAAAAATCAATCAGATCTGCTGCACTTATAATTCTTTGGCGTAAGGCCAGATCTACCGTGGAAGACGTGTTCCGGTATATGAACCGCAAATAAAAATTCCCTCTTGCACTGTTGGGGACGGATTTTTCACTATATGTATATGGTTGGCATCTTAAGCAGGTCAACATGTCAAGACGCCTCAGCATCCTGATCTCTACAACTTGACCTCTACAACTTGATCTCCACAACTTGGTCCACAACTTGGTCCACAACTTGGTCCACAACTTGGTCCACAAGTTGACTTTTTACAAGTTGACTTTACATGTTGAGTTCACATCTTGGACCGACATCTTGGCTCAACGTCTTCATCAACATCTTGAAGCCGGACCAACTTGGGAGCAGTTTTGCGGTTACTATTTTTTAGGAGATAATTGTGCACTCATAGAAGACCAATTCAACCACGACTCTTCACCAACCACCATCAACAGTCATGCCCGAAATCTTCTCCTCAGTAACTCCATCATGCCTAGTTTTTAGGGATTTGATTATTATCTTTTTATTTTACCCTTATTATAAATAGGGGTATGGAGATTATGAAAAACACATGTATTTTCACACACTCACACTCTTGTAATCTCTCTCCATACTTCCGAGCTTGTAACCCACTGATCATAGTAAAACTTTGGTCAAGGTAGGTCTTCCAAAACCTCCCGAGGTTTTATGCCGGCGAACAATTTGTTCAAGGGCTTTCCTCGTTAAAATTCCTATGTTCGTTGATTATCACATACACAAATCTATATTCCATTGCACCCAATTCTTTCCTTGAAATATTTGGTTATTTACAATCACTTGTCGAAATTTGACCAAAACAATTTGGCGCCGTCTGTGGGAACTTTGGTTTTTTAGATTTGTTTAGAACATCAAAATGGTCAATCCAACTTCCGGTCAGTAACCTCGGTAACCTCCGCGGCCGGGGGCAAGGCGACCGGGGGCGGCAAGATGCACCTCGAGAGATGACTGCGTCTGAAATCAATCTTGGTTTCGTGACTAATATGGCAACCATGTTGAATGAACTGAATAAGCGAATGGATGCTCAGCAGGATACCAATACTATGATTTTCAATGCAATTGAGAGTCTGCGAAAAGGGAATCAAGTTGAGCCTCAAGTTGTAACTCCATTATCACCTTTATTTCCTAGAACTCTTTTTGGTGCGCAGTACCGGGGCAATCTTGGAGACATCCCCATGGCGAGTGCAAGATGCATCGATAGTACAACTGTGACAACTAGTCAAGTTGCCCAACATGGTCACACCTTCGCATTCAGCCAACATGTGCCAACATCTTGCTATACTTATGCCACTCCGTCTTTAGGACGAACAGGGAGTTTTTATAATGCATTTGATCACTCTTCTTCTCAATTTTATGCTAACACTTTTGCAGAAAGTCAAGTTGCTAGAGAGTTGTAGTAGATCAAAGAGATGATTAGGAATGTGCCTGAAGTTACCTTGCCTTATCATCAAGCTTCTCCAACTTGTTATAATGAGTCTCGCTTTGTTCCAGCAATAGCCAACATGGAGATCCTGAAGATATTTGCAAAGGCCCCCACATGAAGAAGTACGATGGGAGCACAGATCCAGTAGAGCATGTGTTGCTATACCAAGAATTAATGGACATTATCAGCATTCCTTCAATCTTCAAAGAGGCCTGTCTTTGTAGGGGCTTTGGTTCCACCTTGTCTGGACCAGCTTTGAAATGGCTAACCGGCCTATCTCTAAACTCTATATCATCTTATTCTCAATTAGTCAATATGTTTGTGAATCAATTTTCATGTAATAGAGCTTTTGAGAAACTAACTAGTGACCTCTACAGGGTGGTGCAACGACCTGACGAAAGCTTGAAAGACTATTTGAACAGGTTCAACAAAGAGGCAGTGACTATCCCCAACTTGAACATGTTCACAGCCACCGAGGCATTCAGATTGGGCTTGAAGAAGGGATCACCTTATTATGACGAATTGGTCATGACTCCATGCAAGAGACTTGAAGATGTCAGGACGAGAGCTGTTAAATTCATCAGACTGGAAGAAGATAAGCTCATAGTCCTAAAATGACCACAATGAGGCTGACAAAATAGGAAAAGATGACCACCTATCTTCAACATGTCAAAATGTTAGCAAAACAGTACCTCAAGTTGTATTCCATGTAAGTTGTCATTTTTTCATAAAAGCAAACTCCGAAAACAGGTATGATTTAAATTTTGTCAAGTCATTTATTTATGTTTGTCAATTCTCATGTTATGCTAAAAATTCTTATTGACTTAAGCATCGGAGGGGTGTTAGCTACGCTAACACCGAACCCTAACATGAATTTGTTTTGCAAGGCATACAACTTGAACAAGCGGAGTAGGCTCAACATGTTGACACGCCAGTACGGCTGATACATGTTGAGACCTAAGCTGGAGCAGGTCAAACATGTTGACACGCCAGTACGGCTGATACATGTTTGAACCTGGGGAAGAAAGGCTCAACATGTTGACACGCGCACGGGCCGATACTTGTTGGGACCTGGCCGGAGCAGTCAAAAATGTTGACACGCCAGGACGGCTGATACATGTTTGGACCTGAAGAAGAATTTCAACATGTTGACACGCCAGTACGGCTGATACATGTTGAAACTTTAGCTGGAGAGGGATGGAACATGTTGACACGCCAGTACGGCTGATACTTGTTCTGTTTCTTCAAACGAATTAAGGTTTTGACACCTTCACCTGGGCGCACGATTTCACACTTATTCAAGTTGTGACTATTGGTTGTAACATTGGCATGTTACCAAACGAATTAAGGTTCCGACACCTTCGCCTGGGCGCACGTTTTCACACTTATTCAAGTTGTGAACTATTGGTTGTAACATTTTCATGTTACCTTCGGCTTATAACATCAACATGTTATCAAATATGAACACCCGAAAAAGATGAAATCATCTTCCAAATCAACTAAGGAGTGAAGATTATCATCTTCACCGAAAATCAAGTTCAACACGATCCAAAGTAAACATATCAAACAAAGACATGCCAAATCAAATATAAAAATTTTGAGGACCAACCCTAATCTAACATACCAAATTTCAAACATCTTAACTAATGTTACTCAAAGCTTTATCTTGATTTCTATCAAGCTTCGTTTATAAATTTTCAAGGCGTTCGACAACTCTTTGGCGTAATCAATCGCTTCCTTAATGTCGATGGGGAGAGTAGCAGTTTTAAAATTCCTTGAATCTCCAAGTTTTCTCCGATTCAAGAAATTTTGGGGGCAATTGTTGGGGACGGATTTTTCACTATATGTATATGGTTGGCATCTTAAGCAGGTCAACATGTCAAGACGCCTCAGCATCCTGATCTCTACAACTTGACCTCTACAACTTGATCTCCACAACTTGGTCCACAACTTGGTCCACAACTTGGTCCACAAGTTGACTTTTTACAAGTTGACTTTACATGTTGAGTTCACATCTTGGACCGACATCTTGGCTCAACGTCTTCATCAACATCTTGAAGCCGGACCAACTTGGGAGCAGTTTTGCGGTTACTATTTTTTAGGAGATAATTGTGCACTCATAGAAGACCAATTCAACCACGACTCTTCACCAACCACCATCAACAGTCATGCCCGAAATCTTCTCCTCAGTAACTCCATCATGCCTAGTTTTTAGGGATTTGATTATTATCTTTTTATTTTACCCTTATTATAAATAGGGGTATGGAGATTATGAAAAACACATGTATTTTCACACACTCACACTCTTGTAATCTCTCTCCATACTTCCGAGCTTGTAACCCACTGATCATAGTAAAACTTTGGTCAAGGTAGGTCTTCCAAAACCTCCCGAGGTTTTATGCCGGCGAACAATTTGTTCAAGGGCTTTCCTCGTTAAAATTCCTTTGTTCGTTGATTATCACATACACAAATCTATATTCCATTGCACCCAATTCTTTCCTTGAAATATTTGGTTATTTACAATCACTTGTCGAAATTTGACCAAAACATGCACCAAAACTCAACGGGCGGATGAACCTAGCAAAAAAGGACCATGGACAGAAGAGTAAGCGGCCACTAAATGATCGCCGCAAAACAATTCCTTTCGTTACCAGGTGTCTTCTTTCTAATTAAGCAATCTCTCAAACATGTTTTGCCATAGCAACTACATGCTTAATTTACAGAAATTGCCTATGTGAAATTGTGCAAATAAGCATATCTGATTGGTTGGGCTTAATTCAATCTTGATATTATTGATTATAATTAAAAGGGTAGTATCCTTTGAGAAATTAAGGCTTAAAGTCAATCTGGCCCTCTAGTTAATTGAATGACATGAGCAGGCTATGTGATAGAATAATACAGAGTATCTTAGAACTATTTTCATGAACAATCTGTTAGTCTATAAATACTTCATGGCTGCCCAATATTATGCCATATTCCTATGCAAAGTATTGCATGATCAAGTATGATTTTAAAAATCACATGATTGCTATCCTTAAAGCCCTCGTAAGACAAATATAAGGATCCTAAATATAAACTCCCATGCTTATATGCTAAATATGTATGTATATGGTGTGCCACATTTGTATAAAGAAATAATGCACACTAGTGCTCCAAAACAGTAATTAAACTGTCCCTTGATAGCATGTAATTAATGGCACCATTTTTATTTCATGATATGTTGCTACATGTGGGTGAGATCAAGGCATGACTAAATGCACAGAACAAAAATATGACAGCAGTAATGGAGTCTTCCAGCCACAGGATTTACATGGCAGCTGCTGCTAGAGAAATAGCAGAAACAGGATTAAAATCAGGGAGTTGAGAGAGGAGAAACTGGGAAGAACCAAAGATAATAATTATCCAGTGCGATTCTCTAATGTGGCTGAAAACTTCTTGAGGCAGGTTCCACCGGTAACCATGAACACTATGTCGGCACCAACTTGTACTATTAGTTGTTGCGGTAGTACTATCCAGGCCCAAAGTTTTGGGCCAAAGGCATATCTACCGAGGTCCAAGTAGCGATCAAAGCAGGTCCCAGGCATCGTGTAGCTGAATCATCTGCCACATTGTATGTAAAGTCCTGCCCCAAGATAATATCATCATCGCTGCTCCTGGACCCCATCCTAAGTAGGCCATGGCATAAGGCAAGCTGAGAACACCAGCACCAACCATGGCTGTGACGGTGTGAAAAGTCAGAGTACCACCATTTTGCTTCACGGGGTAGTCCATGTAACCATTTTTCATCTTCAGGAACTTCCTTGGGAAGGGGAGGAGAAGCAAGTGAAACCATGGTGGCAACAACCAAACAACAAAGACAAAATCTAAAATGTGGGGGTAGGGGTTGCTGAGATAGATCATGACCATAATCATGTATTTGTAGTGGTTTGATCACTTCACTCTAAAGCCCTAGTCTTGAGGAATAAAGCTTAAAGGATAAAGGGCTCTTCATTTGCTGCCCTAGCTTTTTGGTCTAGATTTTCTTACTTTCACTTGATAAATGCTGTTATCTTTCTGGAATAATTACTCCTGTTCCAAGCGGTCACCTAAGAGGAAGCAACTACGGTAAGTACCTTAATTTGGGCAGGAGCAATGCCAAACACCATAAGTACCACCGACCAATTGACCGAAAGTATGACATCAACCTGATCCGCTAGAGCCACCGAAGACTACAAAGAAACAAGCCGCAGGTCGACTTTGTTGGGTAGACGAGCAGCTCTTAGTCTTGCTCGGACAAGTGAGCCAGCCCCTATGCGCCACAAATAGCCTGCAAACTCAAACCTAGTACAAAGCTACAGTCGAGACGCATGGAAATCAGTTCCCAGCTTCCGGTGACAAGCATATCACGCCATTGCTCGCAGGTTGAACAGAGATGGTACAAGGGTTGCAACTCGATCGAGCGATCCAACGCCCATACTTGTTCTTGAGGGCTGAAATAATGGACACTAAATCTGCTATAACAATAGCTCGAATCACAGCCATGGAGCACCATCTTTAAAAATAACAGGTTGACAGTCACAGATGGCTTTTTGAGGTAGCAGTGAGCAGAAGGAAGAGATCGCAGGCACTATCCGAGCAGGACGTAACCATGTGTAAGTACCCAAATCTGGCTCATGCCTTCCGGTTAAATTTCCCGGCAATTTCGGTAAGTTTTCCGGTAATTCCCCAGACCTTCCTAGTGTTCCGGAAACATTCCGGAACTGTTTTTAATTAAATAAGGGCTGAAGGGAATCCTTCCTAATTAAGAAACACGTTTTTCTTAATTAGGAGGGAAGGTTCTAGAATTTGCCACCTTGCATGGTTCTAGAATGCTGCATTAGCTCGCTGCCCCTAGCCGCACGGCTTCATTAGCCTTATCCAGACTGCCTATAAATAGAGCCCTCCTCTACCCATTTCATAATCAACAATCAACACACAAATCACCCACAAACACTCCAAAGACGTGAAGAACATTGCTGGAAGATCCAAGAAGGTGAAGAAGAAGGCCAAGAAGATCCCTCCCTCCTCCTTGAAGATCCAAGACCAACCTCTCCTCCTAGCTCCGCCCGACGAAGAAGAAGGAAGCCATTGGTAACCTCGCACGCCCTAACCTCGCATCCTAATTGCTTTATAAATTGCTCATTGCATTACTTTTATATTGCTTGGGACTTGGTAGATTAAAGATCATATCTTTATATTCCCCCTTCCCCTTTTGCATGCATTAGACATCATTTGTCATAAAAATGTAGTCTTTTCCCATAAAGGTGCATCCTTTGCACCTAAAACCCCCATTTTCAAATAAAAATGTCATCTTTATGCATCATTTGCATATAAAAATCAAATCTTTTCAATCAAAATGCATCATTTGCATCCAAAATCATCTTTCCAAGCATCATTTGCTTTAAAGACCATGTCTTTACCATAAACTAGCATCATGTGCTTTTCAAAATGCAATCTTTATGCATCATTTGCATAATGAATGCCAATTTCTTCAACAAAAATGCATCATTTGCATAAAAATCAAATCTTTATGCATCATTTGCAATAAAGATCATTTCTTTAAACTAAGTGCATCATTTGCAACCCAAAAATGTCATCTTTTCATTAAAGTGTCATTTTTTACATACATTTCCCCCATTCCCCCATTAGCAACCTAGGAACGGACCGGTGTAAAAGATCCTATCTTTACATCGTTCCTTCCATTAAAGGTTTCATATTTCTTTAGAAAGGGACACCTTGAACCCTATATCTCCGATTATCGCTTAAGAAAGAGTATGAAGCATCTATACGAGCTCGACCGTCTTAAAGCGTAGGATTGATGGGCTAAGGACCTTCCTTTTCTAAAGAACCTCATCTTTGACCATAAAGAGAGTCATTCTATCGATCACGCAAGTCCCGAGGGTCCCGAGGTTAAAATGCGATGATCACAAGTCACAAGATGAGGGCGGGATCATAATCCCGAATACATAAATTCCAAGGAATCCCGAGCGACAACCAACAAATGGTTTGTACGTCCGGAAGACGACTTGGGACATTCCCTCCTTATTTTCAAACACATGCACACAAGAAAGCACGCAAGCAAGCACGATTAATGAAATCATGGGAGACTTGCTCCGGCAAGGCACTTTGGGTGAACGCCAAACGTTCTTCCCAAGGGGTAACTTAACCTCCGAACCCATAAAACCTTTTTTTCAAAGTTTTGAGGTAATCAAAATGGCATGGCGACTCCGTTTTTCAAATTAAACCGGATGTCTTCAAACTCGCGTGAATCCAACAAAAAACAAAATTTGGGCACACATTCACACCATGCTTGAACTACCAGAGTTGAGGTGCATCGTGAAAACCAACTCACCTGTCAAGTACTATAGCTGGACGAACACACTTGCAGGACGAGCACGAATCTTAGAGCAACTTCTACCTCTGTCTTCCTTGTCCGACAATTGCTGATTGCATCGCCGTAACGACCTGAAAACAATGAAGCAGCCAATCATGTCGGGCCGAAGAGTGCTTGACCTTGCCCAACTACCTATCACCAAATCGTTAAGAAAGCCTCACTCAATCAGACAAATTCCGACCCTTATCAGGTGCATTGGTTCCACATCTACCCTCAGTTTGTTTTCTGAATCCAATTTACAGCATAATAATGTGCTTATATATACTATTTACAAATTATACTAAATGTATCTTTGACTGATTATTTGCATTTGTGCGAGGCAACAACAATCGAGGAAAATAAGAAAGCCGAGCAGGCCTTCCAACTTCCAAGCACATAAGCCGAGCAAATCACATCCTAGCTCGCAGGTAGAACAAAGATGGTACGATGGTCTCAAGTTGGTCGAGCGGTCAATGCCCATACCTAATCATGAGAACAATGAGAACGGGCGAACACGATCTCAACCACCTATGATCACCCAAGACAAACAACTATGACATGTTGACTGTCTCTATGCAGACTACCTAAACCATCTATGTTCCTGTGTCAGAAAAATCGAAGTGTTGAAAACAATTCGTGAAGGCAAAATGGCTTTTCGGCCCTCAAGCACGAATAACCTTCATCAGGCTAATCGAGGAGAACAAAAGGCCTGCTAGCAAATGTAACAGTTAGCCAAGTAGCTCACATCCTTGCTCGACCAAGAAGGGCCGACCTACAAGCGGTTCAACCCAAGCAAGCTCACACTTCACTTAGAAGATGGTCTCATCGTGAAGCATCTTGTCAAAAGTCATCTCAACGAAAGAAAAATCAGCTTGACTTCGACTTCTCAACAACATTTTGGATATCAGTAAGGTTGAATCTGGAAAGATGGTACTGGAGGAGACTGAGTTTGACTTGAGGAAAGAACTTGAAGGACTTGTTGATATGTTCTCCGTGCAATGCATCAACCAAAATGTAAATACTATTCTTGATCTTTCTGACGACATGATGAAAGTTTTTTTAGGAGACTCGGCTAGAGTGGTCCAAATTTTTGCAAATCTCATCAGCAATTCTATCAAGTTCACAACATCGGCTACATCATTCTGCGGATGGTGCGAGAATCCTAATAAGAATGCAAACTTTGCCTCCAATTAGAAAGAATTATCGCCTGCACCCAAAAAAAGAGTGAAGGAAGCCACAAGAAAACCTCCTGCAAGAAGGACAAGAAAATGATTCTTTGGTTTAAAGTTGACGACACTGGCTGTGGCATCGATCCAAGCAAATGGGAGACAGTATTTGAAAGCTTTGAGCAAGCTGACCCGTCAACAACTCGACTGCATGGCGGAACTGGTCTTGGACTATGCATTGTTCGAACTCTGTTTAACAAGATGGGTGGTGAAACCGAAGAAAGAAAAATCAGCTCGACAACAAAGTCAGCTCGACAAAAGAAATGTCGACCAACAAACCAATGATCAGACTATGGCTCCTGGCTCAAATAAAAAAGTAAACTTACAAGCACCTCAAAATAAGCTGGAAGAAGGTTTATACTCACATCTCAGCCGAGCTACCCACATCCTTATTCGGCCCAGACTGGCCGACTTTGGTGATCGGAACAGCGAAATCGCCAAGTATTCTTCTTTGAGGACTTTAGTCGAACAAGTGGGAAGCATCTCGAAATATGGTGCGACCAACATAAGAAATTCGACCACCAGCACGAGTTCGAGCAACGGGCAGAATTTAGACGAGCAAACAACTAACATTGCAAGCCGAATCTATGAATTTAGGCGTCGACCATGAAATCAATACTCCAGCTCAAGCTCGCGGCCAACAATGACGAGCAAATATAAGTAGTATCAGCCGAGTAGCTCCCAGGTCGAGCTTAAAACAACCACACACTGCTGAGAATTGGCGATCTAAAACCACCTGGTCGGTACATACTGATTGAACTTCAAAACTCAGATCTCCCTTTGGCGATCTGAAAATTGGCGACCTAGGCAAGTCGCTCTCCAGCTGTGCGAAATAAGAAATGAAGGAAAGTCCTTGGCATTACAAAGTGGAGACAGATATATTCAAAAATCCTGGTCACGTGGCTATTTGTGGCAAAAGAATGGGGGCCCTTAAAATTGACTCCAATCAATCAAGGCAATTACAAAAGTGCACTCTCCATCAGACTTTCAATCAGCTCCCCTTAAAGAACCGTCAAGAAACAATTAAACTTCGCTCATCAGTCGGCTCAAATTTAGTTAGGTTGACCCGAACTTAATCCGGACACCTCGAACTTACAAACAGATCTCGTTCCTTAACAAACTCGATTCTTAATCAGTCTCGTTCCTTAACAGACTCGACCGATGTCTTAGGTCGACCTCGTTCATAAACAGGCCCGATCGAAGATTTAGGGCAGTCTCGTTCCTTAACAGACTCGATTCTTAATTAGTCTCGTTCCTTAACAGACTCGATCGATGTCTTAGGTCGACCTCGTTCATAAACAGGCCCGATCGAAGATTTAGGGCAGTCTCGTTCCTTAACAGACTCGATTCTTAATCAGTCTCGTTCCTTAACAGACTTGATCGATGTCCTAGGTCGACCTCGTTCATAAACAGGCCCGACCAAAGATTTAGAGCAGTCTCGCTCCTTAACAGACTCGATTTTTAATCGCTCGTTCCTACCGTACTCGATTCTTAATCAGTCTCATTCCTTAACAGACTTGATCGATGTCCTAGGTCGACCTCGTTCATAAACAGGCCTGACCAAAGATTTAGAGCAGTCTCGCTCCTAACGTACTCGATTTTTAATCGGTCTCGTTCCTTACCGTACTCGATTCTTAATCGCCCTCGTTCCTTACCGTACTCGATCGATGTCCTAGGTCGACCTCGTTCATAAACAGGCCCGACCAAAGATTTAGAGCAGTCTCGTTCCTTAACAGACTCGATTTTTAATCAGTCTCATTCCTTAACAGACTCGATTCTTAATCAGTCTCGTTCCTTAACAGACTTGACCGATGTCCTAGGTCGACCTCATTCATAAACAGGTCCGACCGAAGATTTAGGGCAGTCTCGTTCTCAAACAAGCTCGACTACATAGAAGTACGAGTATCTACCTGCTGCGACCTACTCAAAACTTCATCAAAATTCTTATAACTTCCTGATCGACAAAAGTCAACCCAGAAAGTTGGGGGCCACTGAACGGAATAAAAGTGACGGGCTAGCGAAGCCCAATTATTCAGACATTATTGCCACCACATCTCTAGTGGGTCGGCCCAATTATTGCAAGGCCCAAGACCCATCAGCCAAGATCTGTCGACCTAGCTCATTGTCCAACCTCTATGGTTCCGACCTAACTTTGTCCGACATACGATCTATATCTCTCATGAGTATCATCCGGCTACAGAAGCAGTCAGGTCGACCTAATCTCAACAGGCAACCTCGACCTACCCAGCAAGCGTCGACCTACAGAAGCAGTCAGGTCGACCTAACCTAAACAGGCGACCTCGACCTACCCAGCAAGCGTCAACCTACAGAAGCAGTCAGGTCGACCTAACCTAAACAGGCGACCTCGACCTACAAAACATACGTCGACCTAAACAGGTCGACCTAAACAGGCGACCTCGACCTACAAAACATACGTCGACCTAAGCAGTCAGGTCGACCTAATCTCAACAGGCGACCTCGACCTACCCAGTAAGCGTCGACCTACAGAAGCAGTCAGGTCGACCTAACCTAAACAGGCGACCTCAACCTACCCAGCAAGCGTCGACCTACAGAAGCAGTCAGGTCAACCTAGTCCCAACAGGCGACCTCGACCTACCCAGCAAGCGTCGACCTAATGGGTCCAGGCATGCGCACCACTCTTTCCATAATCGGTTCCCTACAAATCAGGAGTCATTCAAGGACACGTTCTCCAATCATGTAACTGTCCCTTAAATTACGAAGCTCATGCAGTCATGCCAAAAATAACCGCCATCATCATGGAATTATAAATAGAGAACAACCACAACGGTTCAAAGGTAACTGCAATTTTGTCATTTGAATACAACTGTTCATTTACAATATTTGTTCTCCAAAACACAGATGCTTATTCTCACGTCGGAGGGTTTGCGCGGGGTAACTCCCCGTGCCCTAACGGTGTCCGTTTTGCAGATCGTCTGTTCGTTCGTCCAGGAATCCAACGCCGCATTCCCGACTGATTAGGTACCCCCGGTATCACCCATTTTATGCATCATCAAGCACTTCATTTGCTTGGGAAGGGGAATTTTATCCTTTGAAAATGTGATTTGATGTATGAAAATGATTTTTAGGGTTTTGAAAATGTGTTTTCTTTGCAAGTAAGTAAGAACACTTTGAAAATAATGTTGATCCTTATAGAAGATCATCCATGGAGATGAACTTCCATGGTGATCTTCTTGGATCTAAGGCAAGAAGATGAACAAACTACATTTTGAAGTTTGAAAATGCATGTATGAATGAAGGAGTTTAGGGTAAGGAGAAGGAGGGTTTACCAATCTTCTTTGTGTTTTGAGTTTTAGGCTTGAATGTAAGAGTGTTTGAGGCTTGAATATGAGAGTGTTTGAGTGAGTGTGATTTTGGGTGAATAGTTGAGAAAAAGGTGACAATTCTAGAGAATTCTCACTGTTTTCTCTCTATTTTCGCCAAGGTGCAGTTGTGAAAAAATGTTTTTTTCTCCTTTCTGAGACTGAAGGCCTCAATTTATAGTCCTCTGAAAAATGCATAACCATCCGCGCGGAGGGTTCCTGCAGCGTGCACTGTTCATTAAATGCAGCTGCAGGCTTTGGACACAAAGAATATTTTTTTAAAAATTCAAACTGGCTGTGTTTTTCAACTTACCAATTCGGGATTTTCTTAATTCTTTTGCTTTTTGAGATTCTTTTGTAGGCTTAACCTTAAATAACAATGCCCACTTTGCCCTTGCTTTGTCAGAAAAGTTAGGAATGTTATAACTCTCGTTAATTTTCTAACGAGAATACTAACAACTCAAATTGGAGTACTTACAGTAGCCCCTCGGCGACGGCGCTTTCGAAGAAAGCGGGGTCGTCGATAAGAGTAAGGCTCCAAATTTGACAGGATGATCAAGTGATCGAGTGGCTGAACCTATTTAATAGGCTACCTACGTATCCTTAAGAGGAATTAAGCCGGTCGTAGTTCGGGTCTTTGACCCTGGAGATGATGGAGTTTTAGGTGCCTCGAACCTTGATGAGTGAGGCGATTGCTGAGAGAAACTCTGCTGGGGATAAGAATGACCATTTTGGTCTGGTGGCTGGAGTTGTATATCCGCTCTGCTGGGGATAGGAATGACCATTTCGGTCTGATGGCTATCCGCTCTGCTGGGGATAGGAATGACCATTTTGGTCTGATGGCTATCCGCTCTGCTGGGGATAGGAATGACCATTTTCGGTCGGATGGCTGAACCTAATGATAGGCTACCTACGTATCCTTAAGAGGAATCAAGCCAGTCGTAGTTCGGGTCTTTGACCCTGGAGATGATGGCGTTTTAGGTGCCTCGAACCTTGATGATGGCGTTTTAGGTGCCTCGAACCTTGAAGATGGCGTTTTAGGTACCTCGGACCTTGATGATGGCATTTTAGGTGCCTCGAACCTTGATGATGGCGTTTTAGGTGCCTCGAACCTTGATTTGAAATGGCCTTTCGGTGGACTTTGTCAACTGCCGAAGGAGAGGGTGACCATCTTGGTCGAGTGGCTAGACCTAATGATAGGCTACCTACGTATCCCTAGTGGGAATCAAGCCCTTTCATAGTTCGAGATCTACTCGAGATTCCGTTGGCTTTTGGGATTCCGTTAACTTTGCTGGGGATTTTGTTAGCCTTTGCTGGGGAAAAATCAGACGTATTCGTCGGGGAAATCGGTCTTACGTTTTACTGCTGGGGAATGATTTTGATGAAAGAAACGGGATTCCGTTAACTTTCTCGGAGAGATCGGACTTACGTTTTACTGCCGTCGAATGATTTTGATGAAAGAAACGGGATTCCGTTAACTTTCTCAGAGAGATCGGACTTACGTTTTACTGCCGTCGAAAGATTTTGATGAAAGAAACGGAATTCCGTTAACTTTCTCGGAGAGATCGGACTTACGTTTTACTGCCGTCGAATGATTTTGATGAAAGAAACGGGATTCCGTTAACTTTCTCGGAGAGATCGGACTTACGTTTTACTGCCGTGATTGAAATTGATGAAAGATACGGGATCCCGTTTCTTTCTCGGGGAGATCGGACTTACGTTTTACTGCCGTCGAAAGATTTTGATGAAAGAAACGGAATTCCGTTAACTTTCTCGGAGAGATCGGACTTACGTTTTACTGTCGTCGAATGATTTTGATGAAAGAAACGGAATTCCATTAACTTTCTCGGAGAGATCGGACTTACGTTTTACTGCCGTCGAATGATTTTGATGAAAGAAACGGGATTCCGTTAACTTTCTCGGAGAGATCGGACTTACGTTTTACTGCCGTCGAAAGATTTTGATGAAAGAAACGGAATTCCGTTAACTTTCTCGGAGAGATCGGACTTACGTTTTACTGCCGTGATTGAAATTGATGAAAGATACGGGATCCCGTTTCTTTCTCGGGAAGATCGGACTTACGTTTTACTGCCGTCGAAAGATTTTGATGAAAGAAACGGAATTCCGTTAACTTTCTCGGAGAGATCGGACTTACGTTTTACTGCCATCGAATGATTTTGATGAAAGAAACAGAATTCCATTAACTTTCTCGGAGAGATCGGACTTACGTTTTACTGCCGTCGAATGATTTTGATGAAAGAAACGGGATTCCGTTAACTTTCTCGGAGAGATCGGACTTGTGACGACCCCACCCCTAGGCACTCATTTTAAATATTTAATTATATGCTTTTAAAATTTATGTTCACTTTATGTGTTCAATTATACCTTTAAATTCTTAAATTAGGATAAACTGGGTGAAAAGTAAATTTAGGAGCTTATAAGAATTTATTGGACATTAAATAAAGAAACCAGGGGAAATAATAAAAATGGGAATTTATTAAATAGATAAATAATTGAGGAGGTTAAATGAGTGAGTAGGATGAATTATTGGGTTAAGGGTTAAGTTTAAATTAAAAATAAAGATGAAAGCCTTCTTGGTAGATATTTGTAGGAGGGGCCAATTTTCTTGCTCTCCCATCCTCTTGCCAAGTGTCCATTCCCCACACCTCCTCTTACTCCCCTTCCCCTCCTTCTCCTTCATTCACTACCATTCTTCATCCTAGAGAAAATAGAGAAAACCTCCATTGAAGTCCCCTTTGCCCAAGCTTTGAAGTCAAGCATTTCTTCACCAAAAATCAAGTCTAAGGGCACCATTGAAGTTGGATGACCTAGAGGAAGCCATCTAGCTAGAAAGATCAACATTTCCTTATAAAATCCATGTAAGTTGTTATGATTCCCTTCCTCTACTTGTTCATAAGTTCCTTGAATGTTGTTCTTGTTCTTGAAATGATGATTCCTTGCTTGGAAACCCAAATGGGTGTTGATTGATAGAAAATGAACTTGGTTGAAGTTAGGGTTTAAGGAAGAGAATCTAAAGGGTTGAAATGGGTGGGATTTGTAGTGATGATCCTTCTAGGGTTACTTGGGTTTGGGTTTATATGTTTTGAATGGGACTTGGTAAGATGAAGGTGTTCTTGGGTGTTCTTGATCAAGCCATGGTAGAGGGAAAGAAGAACTAGATTAAAAAGGGTTAAAAATCTGCAAAAGGGGCTGGAGGAGGCTTGGGCGGTCGCCCATGGGGGCTTGGGCGGCCGCCCATCATGGCAGGAGGTTCAATTTGCTTTGAGGTACACTTGGGCGGTCGCCCAAGTAGGTTAGGGCGGTCGCCCAAGCTGGCAGAAACCACAAATTCTCTTGAGGTCCACTTGGGCGGTCGCCCAAGTGTAAGGGCGGTCGCCCAAGACCCTGAACCAACCTTTTTCAATTTAAACTAGGATCGTTTAGCAAGTTTGTTGGCCACTTATAAATTAAGACTCCCACTTGGTAATTGAACTTGAACCTTCATTTAGGTCTTGTATCATTGTATATGGAATTTGTAGGGTAGGTTTATGATCCCTCATTTCCTTACTTGATGTTATATATATTGTTGTTGATATTGTTTAAGTGTATTCATAAATTGTTACACTTTGATATTGATTGGGCATGAGTATATATTACCATGTGGCTATTGTTTATCCCTTTTTTGTGGATTTTATTCAAGTATCTATTATGTGCTTGATATGTGTGAGTCAGCTGACGTTGGGGGTATAACATAATACGGTCAATTATGGAAGTGTGACCTAATGTGATCGGATTATGTTATATCTGTGACCGTCCCCTCCCGTGGCCACAGGTTGGGGTTATAGCGTCTGTATTGAGCCAAAAGCCTTACAGAGTTGCTACTGTCTTATTTGGTTCCCTGAAAAACGGGTCTTATAAGACGTGAGTATTGCTTAAGCTACCACCGTAAGATTGGAGTATTATATTACCCAATGTTGTACGACTACTGTTCAGACGGGAAAAGGTAAACCAAGGTAATGGAATGTGTTTATAGCTTTCCCAATGTGTTATGTGCGACTTGTTATATGTTGCATTTATTTGGCATATTGTTGCATCCATAATAGCTTGCTGAGATTTATTCTCACCCCTCTCCCTTTACTGTTTTAGATCCCGAGACAGGCGGACCGGCCAAGTAAGGACGAAGAGGAGTTTGGAGAAATCTTTTGGGTGTTGTCGGGGTATGTTTAGGGTGACGTATAAAATTGTATTTTGGTAATTCCTTTCTTGGAGTTTGTAATTATAAACTTTAAACTCTACGTCATAACCTTAATCTTTTGTAACTAAACAGTTGACCGTTTTCAAAGTTAGTCATCTCCTCCTCCGATGTGGAGTTGAGTGGAGTTCTTTTGAAATGTTATGTTATTAATGGTTATGTTTGAAAGTCAAAGCAAAGTTTTAAAAGTTTTTGTGTATTTGGGTTAGTTTGAGGACGCTCCAACTCGGGACACGTGTAGGTTCCGGGTCGGGGTCCTCACAGGACTTACGTTTTACTGCCGTGGAATGATTTTGATGAAAGAAACGGGATTCCGTTAACTTTCTCGGAGAGATCGGACTTACGTTTTACTGCCGTCGAAAGATTTTGATGAAAGAAACGGGATCCCGTTTCTTTCTCGGGGAGATCGGACTTACGTTTTACTGCCGTTATTGAAATTGATGAAAGATACGGGATCCTGTTTCTTTCTCGGGGAGATCGGACTTACGTTTTACTGCCGTCGAAAGATTTTGATGAAAGAAACGGAATTCCGTTAACTTTCTCGGAGAGATCGGACTTACGTTTTACTGCCGTCGAATGATTTTGAAAAGGGGGGCTAACTTTGGTTAACTTTGGTTAACTCTGTTAAGTTGAGGACTAAACTGCAGAGTCCTGAAATTTTAAAGGGCAAAAGGGTCATTTTGACCCTTCAAAACCATCCGCGCTGATCGGGTTGAAAGTCAGATTGGTTTAAATGAGGGCCAACGCCCTTTCTTCTTCTTCCCCACATTTTTTTCAGTTTTCCGAGAGAGAAAGAGAGAAAAACGCAAAAACCGCCATTGTTGGTCCTAGGAGCTCCGAAATCTTACGATTTTCTTCGATTTTCAAGCAATGGAACATGGGGGAGTTGCTTTTCAAGGCCAATGACGCGGCCCGATCGCGGAGAGACGATTGGAGCTTGTCCGAATGAGGAGGCATTATTCTCTTTCGCAATCGATTGCGGAGAAGCCATACCCCGATGCGTGGCAACATTGGACCACTGATCCGAGTCTCCGAACGGTATACTTCGAATCTTTTCCATTCTCTTTGTCGATTTTTTTGTTTGAAATTGATTTTTGTGATTTTTCCCTTTATTATATTTTTTTTTTGAAAATTCGAAAATTGCAATGCTCTTGGCCTTGGATTTTGATGATATGCATGTTGCAATGAGTTTATGGGTAACCCAAATGTGCATTTTGTTTGAAAAGAATGGGCATTTTGCCATTTTTTTTAATGTCCGAAAATTGTAGTTACAATTCGAAAAATTTGTGTTTTTGACTTTGAATCTTGATTTTGATGATATGCATGTTGCAATGAGTTTATGGGTAACCCTAGTATGCACTTTGTTTGAAAAAAGGAATGGGCATTTTGCCATTTTTTTGAAATATGAGACGGTGATTAAAACTTGCCCGACTCCGGGATGATTTTTTTTTGTTGCAATGTAGGATTCTCGCAATGTCGATATGACATGAATATATGCATGCTTCTTTGTTTTTTTTGTGAAAACATGATTTCTTGTGAATAATGGGACGGATTTTTGCTCCCGTTGATTGAATGAATGACTTGCGAAAAAAAAAACTGTTTATTTGTGCTATTTCATGAAAAATGGGACGGAGTTTTTACTTCCGTCGACTCGATGTATGAATGAATGAGTGGTGATTGTTTGAAAACTCTTTTCCTTTGTGCAAGAAAAATGGGGCTAGGTTCATTGTATGCTGTTATGCTGCCGAATTTTCTTCAAAATTTTATGATGCATGTGTATGCTCTTTGTTTTTTTTTTTGAATGCAAAATTTTGACACTTTTGACATTTTTGTTTCCCTCTCTTTTTTTTATTGCAGGGTGGAAACAATTTCGTGACGGAGCAGCTGAACAAGATGAAGACTCGAGGATCAGTGGAGTCTGTTATTGGTCTATGGGACCGGCTTCCAGATATGGGCAGAGGAGTGATGATGAGTCCTAGACAGATCGTCATTGAGACTGGCTTGTACGAGTTTATCGAGTGCTTGAGGGGGTTGGTCAAGTTTCCCAAGAGTAAGGGCCTGATCTTCGCTTTGGCACAGCACTGGTGGGACGTGACCCACACATTCCACTTCTTCTGGGGCGAGGCGACGGTTACGCCTTCTGATTATGCTGCGATTACGGGCTTGTCCTTTAACGGACGGAGCATTGAGTGGAGAGACGGCTACAGCGATCTGGATCTGCAGGCCCTTCTAGGATTTTCCCCTATTCCCAAAAAGGGGATGGGTATGGAGTACGCTGTGGTCGAGGGAAAGATTGTGGAGAGCATTAGGAGCTATGAGGCTATGGACGAGAGGATAGGCGCTGAGCAGATTTCCAGGGCTTTTCTATGGTTTGCTTTTTCGAGCACCCTTTTTGGACACGCCAAGGGGACGGCTATTTTTGCTTTGCTGCGGTCCCTGGAGGATGTGAGGATGGCCGGAGAGGTCTCTTGGGGAGAGGCAGGGCTGGCAGAGCTCTATTTTGCTCTAGATCGCAGATAGCCGAAGGTCGTCGCTCCTTGACATGCTTCGAGTTCCCTCTGGAGGTATAAGCTTTCCTTTTGCTTTCCCTCTTTTCTTTTAAGCACGTATCTTTTTTCGCACTTAATTGATGTGATCTTTACCTTTCGCAGGTATGGGCATTGGAGTTCTTTCACGTCACGATGTGGCGACAGCCGGCGGAGTATATCGGGGCGTATCCGGCCATGCGTTCCTGGTCCAAGTATGCCCGGGAGAAGAAAGGTTCCAGAGGGCGCACGACCCTCGATATGTGGACCGCCCGCTTTGACGGGGGCTGAGACGGATGAGGGGATGATATTCTATCCCTGGGATCATTTCGATGTGGCGCAGTTGAGGGGCGCTGAGATATGGACCATGCAGCGGAGGATTTTGAGGGGCTTGACTTGCGACGTGTATTATCTGGGGGAGAGAGTGACGCGCCAGCATGGCGTGAATTCACCTTTGATGACACCGGTGGAGCCTCCCGCCGACATGATGCATCCGAGTGAGAGATCGGAGTCCTGGGGTGATTACCGAGGCGGCCAGCACTTCTCGGCATTCGTGGCGATTGAGCAAAGATCCGGTATTTGTCTTGAGGAGGCCGAGGATGCCCTGTGTCCTTGAGATAGAGGGTGTAGGGATCGTACGGCACCCGCGGACGGACTTTTCATATGTCCAGATGGGGTCCGATTGAGGGTGCAGATCCTCACTCGAGCGGCATCCACGAGCTTTTCAGCCTCGTCCGGGTATGAAGGTATGGCTTCTCCTTCCCACCTCTCTTTTTTTTTTGCTTCTGTCTTTTCCTTTCTTTCCTGTCATCATTTTTCGCCTCACTTTTTTTTGACGACTTTCTTTCCGTGCAGTTTCCGGAGGTGGTCGTGGAGAAGCTGACGAAACAGGTGATCGGGGCTAAGAGATTCATTAGGAGGATGGTTGCTTGTGGAGCCCCTCAGGCTAGAGCGAGGCGACCACAGCCGGCGCCTGTCGAGCGGGAGATTTCCCCTGAGCCTTCTGAGCGTTCTTCCGAGACTCCTCTTTCTCCTCTCATAGATCCTAGCGTGGTGCTGCCTTCGGACCACGTCATCCTCGGGGATCCGTACGGGCAGGGGCATGTCTGGCATCACGGTGGGTCTTCTTCACACGTCCAGGAGTCCGACGCCTTCACCTTCGGATATGATTTCTTTGCTGATCTTGGTTTGCCGTATCAGAGCGTGCCGGTAGGTCCTGACGAGCCTTCTTCCGGAGACGAGGACGATGATTCTGAGCCCGAGACATTCATGGCTATCGAGGAGGCGGGCCCGAGCCGCAAGAGGGGCCGGGGGAAAGCACCGGCCACCGAGGATTCCGATTGACTGATTTCCTGAGACTGATTTTTGGGACTGTACCTATTTAGACAGATACACTTTATTTTTATGCATATTTTTTTTCTTTGCTTTTCTCTTTCTTTTTTTTTTGGAATGTAATAATCTAGGATTATTGTTATTTTATTATTTTATTTTTTTTTGAATGCAATGTTGCATGAGCCTCGGTTTTTTGGCAAGGGTGTAGATGTTTGGTGTATGGACTGGTTTGGACAGGCTTTGACTGGGACAAAATATTCCTTTGTGGTGCAGCAGTTTAAACTGCAGCAAAAATTTTTTTTTTGGTAACAAACTCATCCGCGCGGATGGGACAGACTTCTGACACTGTCCTTTAATTTTACTTCAGATCTGGTTTTCCCTCATTTCAAATTCAAACACCTTCTTCAACTGCCCATTCAAACAGCCATTTTCGGGGAGAAAGAGAGAAAAGGCCATGGAAAGAATTGTGAGCATCCAAACTCCATCCAAATTACCCCAAAATTCTCAAATGCAATTCTTCAACAAGTTTAAAGAGTGGTCTCGGGAGATTATGCATGAGAGGAGGTCGTTCTTTGAAGAAAGGTATAAGATACGATGCTTGTGGTCTCTCAAGGAATTGATTCCGGATTATGATCTTTTGAGAGCTTCTTTCTCATTTTGGGATACTAGAAGGCATGTCTTTTGCCTTTCTTATAATGAGATGTTCCCGACTGTCGAAGAATTTCGGGCTTTGCTTGGTGGTCCCGAGGTGGAGGAGATTGCAATTCCTTTGCCCGGAGGAGCCTCTTTTGTTGACAAGCTGTGCAACCTTCTTCATCTTTCCCCGGAGGAAGCACAAGGTATGATCCGCGGTCCAGATCATTTTGATATTTCTGGTCTTCCTGATAGATTTAGGGGCTTAGGCTTGGTGGATGATGCCTATTGGGATGCTTTTGCTCTTTTCATGTTTGGTACCTTGTTCATGGTTTACTCTTTTGGGATTTGTCATCGGGCTCGCCGGATGTAGCTTTCACCGTCGCTTGGGCGTAGATGTCAGACCTTTGATCCTGGGGAGACTTTTCATGCTCTCGATATGCTGGCTACCGGGAGACGGTATATGCACGGGGGCAGCCCGTTCCTCTTGACTTTGTGGCCGATGGAACGCCCTGGGGTTCTTCGGGAAACTTCGGATATGATCAAGCCTCGACATTCGCCAGAGAGGGGTTTTGTCAGAGATTTTGATGATCGTGGCTCATGGGAGCGTTGGATGGCTGGTCGCCGAACGTAAGATATCGATGGTCGCGCCTTGTTGGCGGGTGGAGACTCAGAGAGTACTTCAGACGGGTCTCATGTGGTCATGCTTCCGGGGCTTTCTCACCCAGCCTTCTATATTCCGGCTTTAGTTCTCGAGGCGCTTGGTTTGGAGCAAGTTCCTTTGGAGGACTTTGATGATATAGCCACCAGGGTGGTGGCTTCTGCTTCTATGGATGATCCTTCGGTATTTCCATTTCTGTCCCGAGCATGGAGGTATGACGTCTTTCCTCCTCGGTTATCCTCAGCGTCCGAGACCTCGTGTTCTTGACCACTGGGTACTGGATTGGTACGAGAGGCATTTGGGAGAGACTCAGATGGCTATTTTGAGACGGCGTGAGGCCATTGTGGGTGCGGAGGACCTGACAGTTTCCGAGAGGAGGAGGGCCGAGGCGAGGGCCAACCCTCATGACAGGAGCGGAGATGTTGTGACCGACTATGAGGCTTATGTCAAGAGGCAGGAGAGGAGGACCCCCGTGTTACCAGCTCGGCTACAGGAGGTGAGAGATGATGCTAGGGCCACTAAAGCCCTGACAGATGCTGGTCTGATAGATCCTGTTCCTATACCAGAGCTTGGTAGGAGGAAGACCGACATTTTTCCTGTTCAGAAGAAGAAGACTCGAAGGGGGAAGAAGAGGGGAGATGCCAGTACGAGCGGCTTGGAGTGACCTTGAGGTTTCCGAGTATCCCTTTCTTGTCGTAAGTGCATACATTAGTTTGATTATGTATCTTAGTTTCTTTTAGCAGGTTGCCAGTTGTAGGAATGAACCGGGCTTAGACTCATCAAAAAGCTTTTAACTTGTAATGAATATGTGAATTGTTTTAGAGTTTTTGAGACGCATTCATGGTCTGATCAGTGTATTGATGTCAAAGTATGTCTCCTTTATTTGTTTTTTAGACCGAACCGTTTCCGGCTGCCTACGTTCCCTTCGGACAAAAGGGCTCAGGTCTCCGTAGTTCGACCCGGTTTTTTTTTTGTTTTGTTTTTTGTTTTGTTTTTGTTTTTTTTTTGTTTTTTTTTTTTGGTGCAACCCTGTTTTTTACCTAAGTCGCCCTTTTCGGGTTTTCAACCTAGTTGGGTATTACTCTTTTGGCACTTTTCTCTTCTTTTTTTTTTGATATATTTTTTTTGTTTTTTTTTTGACTCGATGCTTTACGCGTAGTATCTGCGCAGCTTGTCACCATTCACTGGGTGTACAAAAGGATTTTCGTCGAGATCTGCAAGTTGCATGGCTCCTCCGGAGAAGATCTTCTGGACGACATATGGCCCGACCCAGACAGGCTCCCATTTGCCAAGTGGGTTGATGCGGACAGGGGGCTTCTCTTTTAAAACAAGGTCACCTTCCCTAATCTCCCGATGTTTTACTTTCTTGTCGAAGGCCCTGGCCATTCTCCCTTGGTAAGCTCGGATATGTTCCATTGCTTTCAATCTTCGCTCATCTAGCAGGGCCAATTCATCATGGCGACTTTGAAGCCATTCGACCTCATTGATCTGACTCCCCAACAGCACACGGAGTGAGGGGATTTCTAGCTCGATTGGGAGTACGGCTTCTATTTCATAGGTGAGAGCAAATGGTGTTTCCCTGCTGCCGTTCCGACGGATGTCTCCGTAGCCCCAGAGTGCCAGTGTAGCTTCCTGCCAATCTCGACCTCGGACAACCATTTTTCGGATGATGTTTTCCAGAGTCTTGTTTGCTACCTCGACGGCTCCGTTGGTTTGGGGCCTGTAGGGAGATGACTTGTGACGGGTTATTCCGAATTCCGCCAGCAGCCTGTCGCATTCCCCTTCAAAATGGGATCCATTATCTGAGATGATTTTGGCTGGCAACCCGTATCTGCATATGATGTTCTCTTTGATGAAGAGGGCTACTTTCTTTGAATTGAGGATTTTCTAGGATTTTGTAAGGCATCCTTTCCAGTTCCTTCGAAGAAATCACCAATCTGCGTCTCTTTAGGCTCTTCCGCTAGCCTCCCAAATTCACACTCGTCAAAATCTCTTCGGCAGCTTGGGCTCGATTTTCCTCTTTCCGAACAACCTGCTTAAAGATTTTTGTTCTCTTTTTTTTTTAATGTGTCTGCTTCTTTATCTAATGAATCATTATTAAATGTTCCTTTTTTTTAATTATTAATTAATTTATCATTAGTTAAAGTGGCAATAAAGGGATACTCAGAAAGGTTCGTCATTTCATTAGGAACGAAAGGAAATACAAAGATTTGCTACGTACTCGTAGTCTTCAGCGTAAGGCCATCGGACGACCCTAGAGAATCGACCTTAACAATGAGAGACTCGGAGGACTCTTCCTAGATTGACACAAAGGGACGGGAGACCAATCCAGTTTGGTGATCATTTCTTCGTCGTGGACGGGCCCGAGAAAGTTTCCCGATTCTTTAATGGCATCGTCGTCGTGGGCGTCATGACTCGGGAATTATACCGTGCTCCTTCCTCGATCATCGCTACCATTTCTTTGACCGAGCCGAAATCAATCGTGTCCGGCACTGACCTCTTCCCCGAATAGCCGTTGCATAATCGGGCCATCCCAATCATCTCGAAAAGACTTCGTGGCTTTGGCTTTGGGCACGGCCAATTCAAACTCAGTGCTTCGGGCCATCCCGGGCAAGAAGCTTTTCGAATGCTCTACTAGGCTTGGCACGCCTTTGAAAGTGTACTCACTCTTCATGGTAGTGGTAGCCCCGGTATCTTGGGTAGGTCCAGTAAACATTCTACGGACCGGGTTAGCTTGCTCCCCGAACTTGTTAAGGCTATCCTCAGAGCTTTCCTGGCCACCCTTCGTAAAGAGCGGGCTCGTGATGTTATCCGGTTGTGTGGGACCCTTTACAAAGTAGTCACCAAATTAGGACTCGAAAGGGAGAGATTTAGGGTCGTCGACCGGACCCTTCCCGTGATAGCTTCTTTCCTTTGTAGAGCAAATCCTTTTCCTTTCGCAAAGGTCCACCGAGGAGGCCTCATATCCTGTGCCGTGGCGAGTTTTCTCGTCCTTTCACCTCGATGAGCTTGTGAGTTCCTTTGTTGGTGCTTTCCCTGCATCGAGGCCGTAGATAGCTCATCTTTCTCATTATTTTCATGACCGAGGGATTTATCCCGAGTGATCGTCGATCTACGTTGCACACTCGGGCTTTGGGAGGCTCGACCGTGAAGCCTCGTTAGCATGAGACCTTCCTCATCATGTTTGATTTCCGTAATAGGTATTCCACCCGTATTCGTGCCCTCCAAGGTGACTAAATCCCCGTAAATGGTCGTCAGTCCCCATTCGAGATGAATTTCACACACCGGTGGAGGCTTCGAGGCGACCCCCTTGACCTCGATGCCCAAGGTCTTCCCAATAAGGCATTAAAAGTGATCGGGATGTCGATAACCCGGAATTCCACAGTATCAATTTCCTCGGCCAAACCAGAGGTCCAAAGTAGCAACTCCAAGGACTGCTCGAGATGTCGAGTCGTAAGCTTTGACTGCGAGGGAGGAAGGTTTTAAGTCCGTGGACTTGATGTCAAGGTGTGCTCATGATCTTTGCCGGAAGGATATTCATTCCTGACTCCATTGTCGACTAGGACCCGAGGGAGGCGTCGTTCATCCAATTGGACCGTGATGAAGAGAGGTTCGTTATGATCACCCCCAAATTGAGGGAGGTCGAGATCTCGTGAAAGTGATTATGTTCCCATAGTGGATGTTTCCAATCAGCCCGTACCACGTCATCGGGAGTAGCATCAATAGGGACCAAGGCGCGGGCCAGCTTTCTTCAAACTTTAGCTTGTGGGGATAGGATGAGGTGAGCAGGGACCATAGAGAGATGTTGGCCTCGTGTTTGCTTCAACCGGGTGAGCACTTCCGGATCCTCCTTTCCGGTTAGGAGCTTCGGCCTCTTAGCATAGGGCGGCGGTTCTCCTGTGTGCTTGATCTCGTGGCCTTCTTATCCGCCTTGGGATTCCCTCGGAAGATTTGCCCGGACGGGTCAACAGTTAACTTCCTCATCGCTGCTTCTTGACTAGATTTCTTCAACGCCGCTAAGGTCAATCTGGGAACCTTTTTGGCTATCGGCCACCGGGTTCCCGACGGAGTCTAGCAACGGTGAGGGGCCGAGCCGCACTGCTCCTTCCCCGGGCGGCCCTTATAATCGCTTCCCAAGTCACTGTGCTTTTGAGTCTCGGCTGTGTTGTTGCCCCCGGATGGCCCACGTAGCTAGGCGTCCTCCGATTCGCTCCCATAGTCCGCCTTGCTCACGCTTATCATACAACAAGAGTCGCTACATTGCTCGGGCTCGATTTCATCCGGCTTTTCGATTTCATCCTAGTGCAACCATATGTTCCTTTCGTAATACTCGAGCCGGAGATGATTATAGCACTCGTGTGTGGAGGCGATCCGGTATCATGACGGTTTCCAGGACTTCTCCGAGAGCCGACATACATTCGGGAAGGTGACTCTTCTCGGGGTAACCCCGACAAGGAGTGTTACTTTTTCCTGGTGGATTTGATCCGACCATGGTTATTTTCTCATTTGGGCGGATGGGAGTTAGTTTCCCTCTCTCTATCGATCTTCGACTATCACGGATCGGATGCCTAAAAACCCTTTCCCCAAAGCATGGTAGGCAAGTGTTGAACTCTAAGACATCCACGTGCTCGCACTGTGAAACTTCATGGCCTTCATATCCCTGGTTTCATATTCGTCTTCCGAAGTTTCTTCATCGTCACTTGCCGACAACCAACCATTGTGCCTCGGCTCCCATGGGCTCATTTTCGTATGATTGTTCCGCATTGATTCCGATCCGGGGCCTCGCTGACTTTTCGCCTCGTCATCATCATCGTCATCGGCTGCCATCGGAATCCCGTTCCCATACTCACCGGATTTTGTCCTCGAGAGGGAACGCCGATCAAACCCGTTAGGGGAATACGGCGCGTGCAAATGCAGTAAATTGTCATATGCTCCCATTCCCGGAAGTGGTACTTGCGATTCGGCTTCTCCACCCAGAAACTGCGGGGGAAGAGTGAGAGGGGGTGGCACGTATTTGACTCCCGACAGGATATAGAAGGAATCCTCCTCCTCTGATTCTTCGCTGTTCTTGGGATCATATTCAGCCTCTCCCAAAGCCAACTTGCAAAAGTGTACTAGCTCCAGATGCTCCTCGGCCTCTTTGCTGATAAGCCCCAGTACAGGCGCTCGTCGGAAGCTTTCTTGTTTGATTCTTCTCGATTGTTCTAACCATCTTGTGTAAATGGTTCTCTCATGTTTTGACCAGAACAACCCCAGTTCTTCAGTATCGGTTTTTCCTTCATCCGAGAAATAGCGGGCCTCGTATTCCTGCAGGAAGTCTCTGACAAGAGACCAAGGTGGGCTGATTCGTTCAATATCCTCAAAGCTGAGGGGGAATCCGAATTCAGGATCCTCGACAAGGTTGGCCATGGGTATTTGGGAACCTTCATCGGCATCTTCCTGAACATGCGAAGATTCTCCGCATTCAATCATATTCACCTGATTATGGTTTCTTGGCAGAGGATTTTTGACTGTATTAGGCACCTCGGGGCCTTCCAACTTTCCTTGCTCTATCAAGCCTTGGATCGCCTTTTTCAGAGTAAAGCAGTTATCTGTTAGATGTCCATGGGCTTGATGAAAAGCGCAATACTTTGAAGTATCGATGGGAGCATTCGGATTCCTGGGTTGAAAATTCTCCAAAGGCCTCAGCAAGCCTTCTTTCACCAGTCCCCTAAAGATGTCGTTCAGAGGCATTCCGAAGTTTTCGAGGTTCATGACTCGTGGTCTGGGCTCGACTGGTTTTCTGGGAGAAAAAGGAGTTGTGTTATTACATTCCTGTCCCGTGTAGTTAATCATCTCTTTGCCTTTAGCAGGAGCAGGGGAAGTGTTTGAAGGAGGAGTCCGATATCTGTAAGCAAGTGTGCAAAGCAGCTGCTGATTGTAAGCCTTTTCAAATTTAGCCGCGGAGTTAACCATGGCCCGTAAGTCCGAGTACGGGAAGTGACCGAGGGAGGCTCTCGATGTGGTTTCGTGCATGACTGGAAGATGTCCAGTTGTTCCTCTTCGGAAGGAGGGATGGCCATTTCACTGAGTTTCAGATTCCACCGCTTGTAGAAGTCCCCAACATTCTCGTCGGGACGCTGCACTGTTGTCTGCAGATCAACTCTATTTGTTTCCCATTCCAAGTTGGCCTTGTACTTTTCTGTGAAGGCATTAGTGATCTGGTCTCACGTAGTTCTGGCTTCGGGTTTCAAACGAAAGAACCATTTTAAGGCACTGGATTTCAAGGATAGACTGAAATAGTCAGCCAACTGCTGATTGGTGCATCCTTTGGCCTTCATCGCCAAGGTATACGTGTCCAGATGAGTTTTTGGGCATGCAGTCCCATCAAAGAGGTCCAGATTTGCCATCACGAATTTGTGGGGCAGAGGAACAATGGAGTCCGGGTCTGTAGGCCGGAAGGCAGATTTCTTAGCGGTCAATTCAGCAATCTGCGCTTTCATTTCCTTGTGTTGCTCCATGAACCAGGCCAGGTAAAGGTCTTGTGGCGGAGCCGTGGCATTCGAACCGGAGAGGGGGGTTAGCACTGGAGGCAGACTGGTGGAGGGAACGGCCGATCCGGGGACGTAGGTGAAAACCTGTCCTTAGGCTGAGTTACCCTGGGGAGCATGAGTAGGAGCTTGGGCAAAGGGGGAGAACCTTGCGGCCTGCTGTTGATTTTCAACCGGAAAAGTGGGTGGAGGCAGTCCTGATGTAGCCGGATAGCTTGGATTTCCAAAGTGGGGCCTATAAGTAGGCTTAGGTGCGGGCTGCTGTCCCTGACTGTTGAATTGCATGGCTGGCTGAGGCGATGGTGTATAACCCGGGGGGTACTGCGGTCCTGGTGATTCTGATGAAACTGGGATGAAGGCCCGGATTGATCGGTTCCGAACTGAGGCGGGATCCCAATTAGCTGTGGCATTCCGAGATAACCCCAACCATGAGAAGACATACCATACTGATTTTGCCCCCACTGAGGAACTGCGAACTGATTTGTGCCGCCGGCTGCCGCATGGATCCAAAGTGGTCTCGGGGAGCCGGCCGACCCGAAGACCGAGGAGCATGGGTTCTCGGTAGTGGTACCATAGAGGCGGGCGGTGGCATCCTGAGTAATCGTGGCGACCGAGAGTGGGATTGGCATCCTCTTCCTCTTCCACGGTGAAGGTGCCATCGGGATTGAGGCCGGCGGCCAAACCATGGCTTTTGATAGCCTCCATAAGGCTATTCACCAGTGCTTCCCGTCGCAATCTCATCTCGTTTCGCTAACCGATTCCACCGTCGTTTCTATCCGAGGGGTCCTGGAGGCGGAGTGACGTTATCCCCATCATTACAGCCGATGCGTACATTCTCAAACCCGGAGTCGGAACAAACGGGCGAGGCCGATGATGCGCTTGACTCTTCCCAACTAATCAAACGGTGACCCTGTGCCCGAAACCAAGCTTTGTGCGGAGTCATGGGGAAAAGACACGAGGGTTCGAGATTTGGGATTTAAGGAGGGTAGGTGTTTGGGCTTTGGGCTCATGCAACATGCAGCTTATTTGTTCTTGTTTACTTAAAACATGTTTTATTAACCTAATCGGTTGGAAAAGATTGCTCTTCTTTTTCTCAAACTACTCGGATCCCGGATCGGGGGCCCCGTCACTACGTCTATAAGCCCCTCGTATTCCACCTCGTATTTCGACCTCCCAGTGGTGGATGCCCGGCGAGGGTCCTATAGGGCAAGCGGGTCCCATCGACCGAAAGAAAAACGATCCTAAAAGTTTGGCGGGTAATCGAGTCTTAACGAGCATTCGATGTAAATTACGGACAAAGCTGACATCAAAGTCAAGATCATGTCCGAGGGCTCAACGAAAAGTCGGAATGATTTGGACTGATGAATGTCCACAATTGATCTTGACTCGTCGTCAATTAGGCCGTAATTAGGCATGGAATAATCATTAATCCTTGATGACTCAGTGTCAATGCTGGGAGTCAGTGTATAATTTGTGCCAGTCAGAGTCAAAGTCAAGGCGCCAGTCAACATCTGGTCAAAGTCCGTGACGGAAAACCGACAGAACTTCGACTGATTAGGGTCCCGAAAGATATTGACTTGGTATGCCGACTAAGGCTTGAAAGGAAAGGTCTATACACATACACAGACAGGGCATGACACAAACCAGACTAAAAACCAACCGGGTCTCGGACAAAGTGTGTCACGGACAAGTGCATGGTCGACACGAGGCTCCATGGGATGTTTGGGTAGTCCCGTGCTTGCACCGAGAGGCGTAATAAGACCAAACGGGCCGCGACAGGGATTTCCCCGGGTTAGGGACGTAGTGTGCAGTGTAAGGTCACGTGCGCGTAGTGTGCAAGCAGTCTATCTTCTTTTTCTGAGTAAAATAGAAATTTTTCATGTGTCTTAAAAAGTATGATGCATGATTTTTTTTTTTTGAATTTTTTTTTTTTAAACTCCTCTTTTTTTTTGAAATTCTTTTTTTTTTGAATTTTTTTTTGAAAGTAAATGCGCACATAAGCACATAATTCAAAATTCAAGGCAACGGGTCCGATAGTCAAAACTTTGACTTTTCCGAGGCGGTCAAAACAACACGAAAATGTGAAAAATCGACACACACCACAAATGATTTTAAATGCCGGGACGGAAGCTTGACCCTCAAAAGCCTTTTTTTTAAAAAAAAAAACAATGATACCGGTACGTGGGATTGTTAAACCACAATTTATCCCCGACTCGTGTTAGGAGGCGATAACGGGAAGTTTAATGGTTTCCACCAATATACCAAATATCATTTTTTTTTTTTTAGAAAAAGCTTATTTGTCCCCTGCGGAGTCGCCACTGTGACGATGTTGAAATTCCAATTTTCCCGAAAGATCTTGTGTTTTTCTTTTCTTTTGAAAATCAAACGGAAAAAACACGGAGTCGCCACGCCATTTTTGTTTTAAGGGCCAAAACTTTTAAAAATGCCCGAGATTAGAGATTTGGGTTCAGAGGTCACGTTACACGCCGGGAAGGACGTTAGTGTTCACCCGGTATGCCTCGTGAAACGAGTCTTCCAAGCTTAAAAACCATTTGTGTGTGTGTATGTGTGTGTGTTTTGACCAAAATAAGTTGAAACTGAAAAGTAAAAATTGGGAACTCTTTATTAGACCTTGAACAAATCCCATGATTTTTTGTGTGATTTTTGAGCTTAGTTTTGGGACTCAAAAGATTTTTGGAAGTTGAAAACCATTTCTGCCAGAATGAAAAAGGCAGTGGACACTTGATTTTGAAATGGACTTTAGGGCTTGAAAACTCCAGAATATGGAAAAAGTCCGAGAATAAAAAATGTTCAAAACACCTTAAATAAGGTTTCTGTAAAAGAACTTTTCATTTTGGAGATGATTTGAGGGACCAAAACTTTCTGGAAATCTCAGATGTGAAATCTGGATTTCCAGAGACTGATGAACTGACCTTTAAAAGAAAATTTTAAAAATGGAGTTTTACTCACGAAAAAAATAAATTAAAAATATTTATGGAAAGCTCTGGATGTTGAATACAAAAAGTATTTTGTAGTCAACACCAAATTCCAAGTTTATCTGTGTCCAAAAAATTATACCATGAACAGAGGTCTTAGAAAATTGCTACTGGACAGCAACTTTCTTAAGAAGAAAAACATGATTTTAAAGGGGGTTTGGCATCCATGCTTGTCCCCATTTCCCTAGGTTTTGATTAGTGATCACTTGACATTTTAGTGGTGAATCAACTATATCAAACCATCCTTGGGGTACATTAGGACTAAGCACTTCATTTGCTTGGGAAGGGGAATTTTATCCTTTGAAAATGAGATTTGATGTATGAAAATGATTTTTAGGGTTTTGAAAATGTGTTTTCTTTGCAAGTAAGTAAGAACACTTTCAAAATAATGTTGATCCTTGTAGAATATCATCCATGGAGATGAACTTCCATGGTGATCTTCTTGGATCTAAGGCAAGAAGATGAACAAACTACATTTTGGAGTTTGAAAATGCATGCATGAATGAAGGAGTTTAGGGTAAGGAGAAGGAGGGTTTACCAATCTTCTTTGTGTTTTGAGTTTTAGGCTTGAATGTAAGAGTGTTTGAGGCTTGAATATGAGAGTGTTTGAGTGAGTGTGATTTTGGGTGAATAGTTGAGAAAAAGGTGACAATTCTAGAGAATTCTCACTGTTTTCTCTCTATTTTCGCTAAGGTGCAGTTGTGAAAAAATGTTTTTTTCTCCTTTCTGAGACTGAAGGCCTCAATTTATAGCCCTCTAAAAAATGCATAACCATCCGCACGGAGGGTTCCTGCAGCGTGCACTGTTCATTGAATGCAGCTGCAGGCTTTGGACACAAAGAATATTTTTTTTTAAATTCAAACTGGCTGTGTTTTTCAACTTACCAATTCGGGATTTTCTTAATTCTTTTGCTTTTTGAGATTCTTTTGTAGGCTTAACCTTAAATAAAAATGCCCACTTTGCCCTTGCTTTGTTAGAAAAGTTAGGAATGTTAGGAATGTTAGGAATGTTATAACTCTCGTTAATTTTCTAACGAGAATACTAACAACTCAAATTGGAGTACTTACAGTAATCCACACGTGAACGAACCAAGATCTAATCTTGTTAGATTGCTAGATGATTCCCAATTTTGAATCGATATTCAACAATTAATGGTTGTTTATGGAATTGATTTGGGGTGTTTTATATCTTTGATTCCCGATCAAAATCAATGTTTTTGTGTTTCCAAAACTCAAAAACCGTGTACCTGGGCTAAGGAAAAAGAGTTCTATTTGTACATTATAAAAATCCCTAACCCTTAGGGATAAGAGCCCTTTTCCTAGCCAAAACCGGAGCTGCACTGTAGCCTTGTCCCGCGCGAGACTGGCGTGTCTCACGCGATACAACCCTTCTGTCCAATTCAAGTCGTGGCACGAGTCGTGACCAAAAAAATCACTCGTACTGATTGAGAGCACGAGTCGTGCTCCTAGTCACGAGTCGTGACCAGTCCAAATTCCAATTTTTAGCCATTTTCATCCGTTCTTTATGTGTGACACTTTAGGAATTATATTTTATGTTGGTAGTGAGTTGAAACATCAACCTCACAAGACATAAGTGATCTCTAGCAAGTCATTATGTCCACCTAATTAAACATAACATCAAAGCTTGATTCCTTGATAGATCAATGTCACAATCCCTTTGTCCACGATGCCATATTGAACATGAGTCATGGTCCACGTCAACTCATATTGTTCAATGCTTTCTCAATTTCGAATATGTTGATAATCCAAGTGCATTTGATCTCTATCAAATCTCTTGAGTGTGGCCACACATTTCATTAACACTATTCATCGAGGGGCCCAAGCAAACATCTCTCTCTCTCAATGAAAGGGACAAATCCCATCTTGACTTATCATTCTTCCCTACAAGAATCCAATTGAGCCAATATAGCCCTTATTGCTATCCTATTAAAGATAGTGTTAGAATACATCAAATACAATGTTCATCATGTGGAAGACGGTGATGATCTCAGGTACAAAGGATTCTAATGACACGACTATCATGAGATTTAATCATGACATATATGACCATAGACCATGTCATAAATATCATAGGTAGGTCATGTCTAGTACCTTGTTCTCTAACAAGTACCCATAAGTGTAATGTGCATCCCATGAATATAATCATCTCTATGATTATCTATTACAAACTTATACTAGTTATTCACAATAACTAGGGACGCATGTTATTATAATAAACATGCAAAACATATAATAAATCAAATGAACATACTCTATAATAAACGGTAAATATGATTACATAATGGTATTAAGTTGTAAGTCAAACATAACTAAACGCCTAGGGCATTACACCAACAGTCGGTCCTCCCATGGCGGCCCTGTCATCCTAAACATCCTTCCATGGCGTTAATCTCTCAAAACTTTGGCAAGAAATCGGGTGAAATTGCAATTTTTCTCTCTTTTCTCTCTTCTCTCTCGGCCAGAAAACAAGAATTTTGTTTTCTTTCTTACTGTCCGACGGCTAACTTAAACCAAGCCAATTTGGAAGAAAGGCCGACCGGCCTATTTTACCATATGGTCCATTTTGGGCCAAATGACCATCCAGTCCCTCATATTTTCAAATTTGATGCTTTTTGCTCAATGCTCTCCTAATTTTCTCACTCTAACAGACCCTCTCCCGAGGTTAAACTTTGTGTCCCTCTCCTGAGGTTAAATTTTCCATTAAATTTCAGACCCACTACCGAGGTTAAATTCAGATCCCTCTCCTGAGGTTAAATTTCCGGTTTAAATTCAGATCCCTCTCCTGAGGTTAAATTTTTCGTTAAAATTCAGACCCTCTCCCAAGGTTAAATTCAGATCCCTCTCCTGAGGTTAAATTTCCTGTTAAAATTCAGACCCTCTCCCGAGGTTAAATTTTGTGTCCCTCTCCTGAGGTTAAATTTCCCATTAATTTGTAATTATCATTCAGACCCTCTCCCTAGGTTGAATTTTGTGTCCCTCTCCCGAGGTTAAATTCAGACCCTCTCTCGAGGTTAAATTCAGAACCCTTTTCCGAGGTTAATTTTTTTGTTAAATTTCAGACCTTCTCCCGAGTTTAAATTCAGATCCCTCTCCCGAGGTTAAATTTTTTATTAAAAATCAGACCCTCTCCCGAGGTTAAATTCAGATCCCTCTCCTGAGGTTAAATTTTATGTTAAATTTTAGACCCTCTCTCGAGGTTAAATTCAGATCCCTCTCCTGAGGTTAAATTTTCCGTTAAAATTCAGACCCTCTCTCGAAGTTAAATTCAGACCCTCTCCCGAGGTTAAATTCAGATCCCTCTCCAGAGGTTAAATTTTCCGTTAAAATTCAGACCCTCTCCCGAGGTTAAATTTCATGTCCCTCTCCTGAGGTTAAATTTTTCGTTAAATTTAGACCCACTCCCGAGGTTATATTTTGGCCGTCATCGTAAGACCCACCCCTTTTAACGAGAGTTCAGTCATCTCTTTCATTTTTAACCGCTTTTGTTAGAACGTTGGATGCCTTTCCCCAGCAACATACAACCCTCTCTCTCCCGAGGTTAAATTCTGTTTCTAATCGCGTCGTTAGAACTCCAATCCTTTCTTCGGATTTAGACCGTGTTGTCATAACATCTATTCAACACAACCGTTCCTGTCATTCTGTTAGATCTCCAGCGTGAGGTATCATGACCTAAAGTCAGTCAGTTAAGTCTCTTATACTTAACAGACAAGAACAACGATCGGCTTGATTCCCCCGTGGATATGTAGGAATCCTTACTTTAGGATACAGCCATTTGACCATTCAGGACACTTCGTAAGGCATCTCCCCAGATTGGGATCCTTATTTGTTTCGACAATCCCACTTCCTCCGTAAGTGACGTCGTCGAGGGGCTACTGTAAGTACCCAAATCCGATTCGTAAAAATATGTTAATTCGCACTTTCCCGATTAACAAGATTTTTCAGGACTGTCCGGATCATTCAAAATCAAAGTGTATTAAAAATACGTTAGAACACGTCATAAATATTATTTTTCAAAAAACACGGGGATTTTCGGGACTGTTCTTACATTTATTCGGACAGTTAATTAAAAAACTGTCAAAATCTGAGCAAAAGGACGAAACAATGATAAATCGTCACAAAAGTCTCCCAAGGGGTCAAATCAGGGTCAAATCACGTCAAAGTGTGAAATCTCCCTTGAAAGTCTCGGAAACCGCCTCGATTTACGTGAAAACCCTGTTTTTCCCAAACAAACCATAATCAAACACTTCTCGTATCCAACTTACGTATCCTCGGAAGATAGAGCCAAAAACTAAACATTGGTAAACTCTCCTTCTCAATCTAAACTTTCATCCCTTTCTACTTCTTTCGCTATTTCTGTTCCAATCGCACTTCTCAAAATGTAGACATTACTTTGTCTCCGAGTCAAGAAATGACCCTATCTCTATTACTTTTCTCTTTAAAAAAAGTGTAATTTAGAGTTAAAATGGGAGATCTTTACTTTTCATTTGTCATTTTATCTTATTATGTCATTTACTGTTCGAATCGTTTGATTCGTTGATTGTCATTTTACCGTCAAAATCGTTTGATTCGTCGATATCGCCATTTAAATAACGCTCTTTACCGTCCGAATCGTTTGATTCGTTGATCGTTCTTTACCGTCCAAATCGTTTGATTCGTTGATACCGTCATTTCAATAATGTCATTTACCGTCCAAACCGTTTGGTTTGTTGATCGCATTTACTTTAACATCCGAGTCAAGAAATTGACTCGTCGATCGTCATTTCATTACTGTCGATTACTTTAAAAGTATTTTCTTTACTGTCATTTTATTAAAAAAAAGGTAACGTTATAATGCCTGATCCATATCAAAAATACCCCTCATTTCAAAACCCTCCATTTAAACTCATTTTTAAGTAACACACACATACACACGCGCGCCGGTGCGCACAATTTTCAAGGTAGAAAAACTTGTTAATACAAGGCGTTTCGAGTGAGCCCAATTTATCTCTTCCTGAGGCGTAACGTGATCTCCGAACCTAACAATCTCCCCCCTTCAGCCTTTTTTAAAGTTTTGGCTTATAATAAAAATGGCGTAGCGACTCAGTTTTTTTCGGGTAATCTCAGTTGGGGGCAGCTCCCAAACCTTCAATGAATTCATTCCAATGGCTTTAGCAACTCAGGGAAGGACGCCATAATCACCGATCACGATGACTTCTCCGTTGTTGACAACTTCTATGACGATGTCGAAACCATTTGTATCCAACATTTTCGGGATATCTTCTCAAGGAAACACCTCTGTCCCGTCTTTCGTGCATAATACCTTCGGGACATCTTTAGAGGGAGTAACCTTCACCAATAGTACCATCATGATGTCCTCCACAGATAACACTAATCCCTTTACTAATCTCAATACAAATTATGTTTTAGATAATACTGCTCGTACTATTAACCCTTTTGCAGGTAGTTACATAGCAAGTCAGCTTCAAGAGTTAAGGGACATGGTCATGAATGTACAAGGCGTCACTCCACCCATCCAACAAGTCTCGCCAACTGAACATACGCCCCGTCCGCATGCAAACGCATGGGAAGTTTGAAAATGAGTTAAGTTAAAATGACGGAACATACGAGCGCGATGTAGAAAAACATGAGAGTCGCCACTCCATTTTTAAAGGAAAACTTCGAAAAACCTTTTGTAAAGAGAAAAATGGGTTCGAGGGTCAGGTTACGTTTTGGGAAGAACGAGAAGTTCACCCAAAATGCCTCATAACGAGTCTTTCTAATCTAACATCCATAATATTCAACAAGTGTGTGCCATGTGTGAGATAAGATAAATGAGATGCATTTTCTATTAATAATATGAAATAAATACAACTTGTGAACCACTTTGAGTGGGGGGCCACATCCCGAGTACAAGATTTAGGAACAGATTACAACTGGAAGGTAACCTCTGCAAGTGGCTAAGTGTGTTACGGGACACAGATAGCCATCTGCAGAGGTTTTACAAACTTTGCTTGCATAATAAACAAGGGAACATCTATATCAAATTACACCAGATATGTATTCCATAGACCACATAGATCAATAATCAACACTCAAGTGGGTGTGGATATGAGGGATCCATACTCATCTTGATGAACAAGCAAAACACATCAAAATGACTTAATGACATGCAATAACATGAAAACGATAACTGATTCACAGCATCTGAGACTAGAACAGAGATTTCATAATCACAATTCTCCAATACTCATCAAATTAAGCATGGATGCATGAATAATAAAGGAAAAGAGAGAGAAAGAGGGAGGAAGAGAGTGTCACCTTTGTAGACCACAAATACTATACCAAATTAGGTATAGAATCCTTCAAATCGTCAGCTCCAGAACCAAAATTGAACTCAAATGAACCGGATATAGAAGTAGATGTGTGGGATATAGAGAATTGTATGAGAGAGAGAAAATTGTGGGTGAGAGAGAGAGAGGAATTGTGTGTGTTTTTCTTGGGTTACTGTGTGTACGCTCTCTTTTTGACAGAGTAACCCTAAGGTGGCGAAAAAAGGGATCCATAAATGGGAGGAGGCCCTATTTTATAGGTACCTGGGAGTGGCATACAATGTCGCACGACCTTGTGTGTTCATTTTCCAATGGCACGATATGTCGCGGGACATAATATGTTCATTTTCCAATGGCACGATATGTCGCACGACCTAACAAGCCATAACTGCCTTTTGGCAACAAATAACTGCCCAGGAACCTTCTTGAGTTATTTCCTATAGGTCCAAAAGCCTGGAACTTACGAAAAGTCTTCGAAAGTCCCGGAATAAAATAAGAATGTACCAAAACTCCCCTAGTGCACTTTTATTGTATAAAAGACACTGTTGTAGACACCCCATTCTGAACTCATAACTACATGATTACACTACTCTTTATCTCTCTTTTATGTTTTGATGAAAGCATATCAGTTTCGTCATGTTTCGTTAAGTTTCTAACTAACCTCGTTAGTTTTGGACCTAACTGACTAACGGAACAACTGAAGAGGACAAAATAGTCATCAGACTAGATATCTCGCACGAGATATCATATCTCGCGCGAGATATCCCCTCGACAGGATATGCAGAAATCACTCTCCTTCTCCGTTTCAAACTCTCTTTTTGGATAAAACCTTATCAATTCGGGTATCCAATCGAACTCGAGTTCGGAACCTTCCTAGGGGATTTTACCTCTCCACCTTCACCTCTCCAACCTCCTATAAATACTGGATGACTTTCAGTGTTTCAGAGGTCGACAATTCTGATCCTTGATCAAGAACACACACAACATACACAATTTGCTGGTTTCTTTCCACGAAAGACTCCTTCAAATCACTCACAAACAACTCCCAAAGTTTGTTCATCAACCTTGTTGATAACAAACATCGAAGCCCGAATCAAGGGAACAAGGCGAAGCTCCGTCCACATCAAGATCCGAATCAAGGATCGAGGCGAAGCTCTGTCTGTATCAAGTTTCAACTCTAAACTTGAGTCGAAACTCTGTCCGAATCTCTTCTCAAAAGGTAATCATCCTTTAAACTTTCGTTTCTCTTCTCAACCTCTCTATTGATTTTAGAGTAGTGTAATCCCATCAAAAGGATTAGCCTAGAGTCCCTTCAGTCAATGAAGGCGATCTCGAAGCATACAATCCGACATTCCTAATCAAGAAATTGATTAGGGTTTATTTGTTCTTCTTTAATTATTTTATTAAAAAGATTGAAAACCTCTCTTTTCTTTAGCAAGACCGATCTCCGGATTGGGTGAAATGGATGCCTTCTAAACCTACCCATTTCATAACCTAAGCCCCGAACCCAAATCTCTTTCAAAATGGTTTTCCTATGTTTCCAAACGAATAATATAGGTGGCGACTCAAAAAGATGAAAAGATGAAATTTTCTCACAACGCTACAACTGTACGGGTTGCGAGTTAGATTGGGGTACTCACACCAACATGTTACAATCAATCTCGCTTTGTACCAGCTATTGCACATGTCGACATCCCCAAAGGATTTAGCGTACCAGCCATAAAGCTGTATAATGGAAGCACATATCTTGAAGAGCATGTCGCCCATTATCAAGAGAAGATGGAGATTGTCTGCATACCTCTCCAATTCTGAGAAGCATGCTTATGTAGAGGGTTTGGTTCAACATTGTTAGGACCGGCTTTGAAGTGGTTGATTCGTCAACCACCTGGTTCCATTGGGTCATTTGCTCAGCTTTTCAACATGTTCAACAACCAATTCTCTTGCAGTCGACAGTTCGAGAAGCTCACCAGTGACCTTTATTGTATCACTCAGCAGCCTACCAAAACATTGAAGGACTATGTTAACAGGTTCAACAAAGAAGTCCTAGAAATCCCTAACCTGGACATGGCAACATCCGCTGAAGCCTTCAAAATGGGTTTGAAGAAGGATTCTCCATATTATGAGGAATTGGTGATAAACCCATGCAAGAAGATGGAGGACATCCGAAATAAAGCATTAAGATTCATCAGGCTAGAGGAAGATAAAATGCAGCAGACCAAGCTTTCTGACAAGGCATCGACATATGACAATCCTGATAGGAAGATGGAGACATCTCACCAGAGGCAGAACAGATCCAGACCTTATTACAGAAATGACCACAGCAAAATCAATTCTTTGGAAGATGAAGATGATATTGAATCTCCAAAGATTTTTTACTGTTGTTACTCTGTTGATTTTTCAGGTATTCTCTATGCAATGAACAACCTTGGAGATAAGGGAAGATGGCCTCGAAAGAATGACAAGCCATCAGGATGGAAAGATAAATCTAAGTGGTGTGCCTACCATGAAGATTTTGTACATCTTACCGATGATTGCATTGCCTTGAGGAAGGAAATAAGCTATATGCTATCAAAGAGACATCTCAAAGAACTTCTCAGTCACCGAAAGAACAAGACGGAGAACAAAGAACCCGTTCCAGCAAGACTACCATCTCCTCTGTCAGTGACTAAGGTAGTTAATGTTATTAGTGGTGGATCTGACATTTGTGGTACTTCTTATTCTACAGCTAAGAGATTTGCCAAGCAAGCAAAGGATGAAAAACCCGAGAGACTTGCAAAGATGTCGCAGCTCACAGCCCAAGACGTCATCTCCTTTGAAGAAAGTGCAATGGATAATGTTATGGATCCACATCATGATGCTTTAGTGATTGCACTCTAGATTTCCAATTGTAGAGTAAGGCGTATCCTAGTAGATGGGGGCAATTTAGTCAACCTTATTATGCTGGGCGCTTTGAAGGAGATGAAGATCCCAGAAGAAAGTATTGTTAAAAGGACTTCGGTTCTTGTGGGTTTCAGTGGGGAGACCAAAGATACAGTGGGAGAAAATCACGCTTCCAGTATATGTTGAAGGCATCAACTCCATGGAAAGATTTTGTGTGATAGATAGTGCAACATGTTATAATGTAATCTTGGACAGACCCTGGATCCATTGGATGAAAGCAGTACCGTCCACTTATCATCAGCGCGTGAAGATGCCGACACCCTGGGGAGTTGTCAAAATCTACAGCAATCAGCTAAGTAATGCTACATGACATCTATAAAAGTGTCAACATCATCGAAGCAGGCATAGAAATTAAAGAGAAAGGTACGTGAGGTCCTGGAAGCAAAGGAGAAAGATGTGAAAGAAGTATCTTAAGATCCCTCTAATCCAGATCTCAAGGTACTGATCGGTCAAGATGTACTAGCAGAAATTGAAGAAGACCTTGTCAATCTTTTGAAAAGCATAATCAAGAGCTTTGCATGGAAGCATAAAGATATGACAGGTATAAGTAAGGATGTCATCACCCACAAGCTCAACATTGATCCATCTTTTAAGCCAGTACACCAGAAAAGAAGGAAATTTGCACTGGAAAGGAATTTGATCATTCAGGAAGAATTGGACAGGTTGCTCAAAGCCAAGATGATCAGGGAAGTTGAATATCCAAGGTGGTTGGCGAAGGTAGTAGTGGTCGAGAAAAAGAACGGCAAGTGGAGAGTTTGTGTTGACTTCACGAACCTGAACAAAACTTGTCCTAAAGATCCTTTCCCTTTGCCGCACATCGACACCCTAGTTGATACCACTTCCGGACACGAGCTCTTGACGTTCATAGATGCATCTTTCGGATTTCAACAGATCCAAATGGAGCCATCTGACCAGGAGGACACCGCCTTCATCACCCCTACAGATATATATTGTTATATTGCAATGCCTTTTGGACTAAGAAATGCAGGTGCTACGTACCAAAGACTAGTCAACATGATGTTCAAAGATCAGATTGGAGACACCATGGAAGTGTACATCGATGATATGGTAATAAAATCGAAGAAAGCTGAAGACCATGTACGAGATCTTAGTCAGGCCTTTGACATCTTGGACACATTCAACATGAAATTAAATTTAGCAAAGTGCAACTTTGGCATAAAATATGGCAAGTTCTTAGGGTACATGGTGACACAAAGAGGGATAGAAGCAAGCCCGAAGCAGGTAAGAGCCATCATCAATCTGACGTCACCCAAGTGTGAATGTGGTGCCCAAATTTTGTTTTTGTTGGATTCACGCGAGTTTGAAGACATCCGGTTTAATTGAAAAACGGAGTCGCCACGCCATTTTGATTACCTCAAAACTTTGAAAAAAAGGTTTTTACTTGGGTTCGGAGGTTAAGTTACCCCTTGGGAAGAACGTTTGGCGTTCACCCAAAGTGCCTTGCCGGAGCAAGTCTCCCAAGATTTCAGTAATCGTGCTTGCTTGCGTGCTTTCTTGTGTGCATGTGTTTGAAAATAAGGAGGGAATGTCCCAAGTCATCTTCCGGACGCACAAACCATTTGTTGGTTGTCGCTCGGGATTCCTTGGAATTTATGTATTCGGGATTATGATCCCGTCCTCATCTTATGACTTGTGATCATCGCATTTTAACCTCGGGACCCTAGGGACTTGCGTGATCGAGAGAATGTCTCTCTTTTTGGTCAAAGATGAGGTTCTTTAGAAAAGGAAGGTCCTTAGCCCATCAATCCTACGCTTTAAGATGGTTGAGCTCGTATAGATGCTTCATACTCTTTCTTAAGCGATAATCGGAGATATAGGGTTCAAGGTGTCCCTTTCTAAAGAGATATGGAACCTTTAATGGAAGGAACGATGCAAAGATGAGAACTTTTACACCGGTCCGTTCCAAGGTTGCTAATGGGGACATGGGGGAATGCATGTAAAAATGATACTTTAGTGAAAAGATGGCATTTTAGAATGTAAAGCATGTCTTTTGGTTGCAAGGGATGCTTTTTGTGCAAAGAAAAGGTTTTTTTATACAAAGAATGCATTTTTATGTTGGAAAATAGCATTTAATGCACAAATGATGCATGAAAATGGCAAAGAATGATTTTTTAATGCAAAGTATGCATTTTGAGTATGAAAATGAGTTTTTGAATGCAAAGAGTGAATCTTTAATGTGAAAAGGGTTTTTTTTTAGTGCAAAGGATGCACCATGAAAGCAAAGATGTCATTTTGGTGAAAAAGATATCCTTTTAATGCAAATGATGCTGCTCTGTATGCAAATGTTTTAGTTTAAATGCAGATTGATACATTAGAAAAGGAAAACATCAGATTGCAGCTGAAAAGATAAGGAATCTGCAAACTGGCTACTTATGTCACGCGACATAGGCTGCCTATGTCGCGTGACATAACAAGCCATTTTGCAGAAGCCTAAACAACTGAGATTTGCAGAGGTAACAAGGCACCAAAATGGTCAAGTTACTTCACAAACAAATCTCAAAGAGCAAGTTTATTGATAATGAACACTTCAAAGGGGGTGTGGATATGAGGGATCCACACTCATCTTGAGTGTTCATGCAAAACCAAGTTAAACCGGAGCTTTTATATGAAATGCAATGAAATAAAATGTGGATCTGGGTAATATAACATAAAGTATGCAACTTTAATCAGAATACTACATTATAAATGCATTTAGCATAGAGATTTCACATTTGAATGAAAATAGAGAGTGGAAAAGGGTAGAAACTCGTTACCCTTGAAGATCCACAACTCCTATATCAAGTTAGATATAGGAGCCTTCTAGCGTCCTCCTCCGGAGTTGATGTCTATCCTTGAATCCGTGAGAACCTTGGGTTCTTGATGTGTATAGGAAGTGTGTGTGTGTGGGAAGTGTGTGTGTGATTGATTTGAGAGGATTAGTGTGATTTGGGGGGTATGTGAGGAGAGAGGAGTCTTCTGGGCGTATTCCCTATAGAGGGGGACTGAGGGGTGGAAGAGGTGTGTGTAAAATGAGAGGTGAAGGCCTCTATTTATAGGCTGCCTGCATGGGCTTGTTATGTCGCACGACATAACAAGCCATAACTGCTTTCCTTCTAGAAACATGCAAGGTGGCATGGTTCTAGAACTCTCTCTCTGGATGGTTATGTCGCACGACATAAGTAGCCACATGCAGTTCCTTCTAGAAACATGCAAAGTGGCAGGTTTCTAGAAGGTTTCATGGCCTATTATGTCGCACGACATAAGTAGCCACATCTGGATCCTTCTAGAAACATGCAAGGTGGCAGTCTTCTAGAAGGGAATTCCTCATGAAATAAAAACGTGTTTCTTTGGCTCCAAGCAGTCTCTTATCCCCTTAGGTGATTTGAAACAGTTCCGGAATTGTTCCGGAACTCTAGGAAAGTCCGGGAATTACCAAAACTTGCCGGAATTGCCGGGAAACTTAACCGGAAGGCATGAGCCAGATTTGGGTACTTACAGAAGCCCCTCGGCAACGTCACTTGCAGGGCGAGTGGGGTTGTCGATAGAAAAGGATCCAATCTGGCGAATGCCGAGACGGATTGGGTGACCAAGTTGGTCGAGTGGCTGGACCTTTTATAAAAGGCTACCTACGTATCCCGAGTGGGGAATCAAGCCAGGCCGTAGTTCGGAATTAGGATCCGCTGGGGGAGGAAGAAGAGAAACTGGTCTCTTGCTGGGGAAAAAGAAGAGAAAATGACCTAGGAGGCCAAGCAATTGATCCTACTGGGGATATGCTAGGAATGACCAAGGTGGTCGGATATCTGAATCTCTATGAGGGGCTGCTTTATCACTGAGGAGTGACAAAGAAACAGGGTGACCAAAGTGGTCGAATGGCTGGACCTTTTATAAAAGGCTACCTACGTATCCCGGAGGAATCAAGCCTTGATCGTAGTTCAAGCATCACTAGATAGTTAGGAACGATGTTTAGGATTCTTGAGATTTTGACAATTAATGGAGGCTGTCACCTGATTGACAATTACTGGAGGATGTCACCTGATTGACAATTACTGGAGGATGTCACCTGATTGACAATTACTGGAGGATGTCACCTGATTGACAATTACTGGAGGATGTCACCTGACATTATTTCATTCTAACGGAAGCTAAAGCTTAGGGTACTATCTCTTTTATGACGGAGATAGAGGAAGCTAAAGCTTGGAAAAACTTGAGTGTACTTCTCAATCTCTTTCGAATTAGAGATATGGGTATCTTAAGTTTGAAAAACTTGAGTATACTTCTCAATTTCTTTCGAATCAGAGATATGGGTAGCTAAAGTTTGAAAAACTTGAGCATACGTCTCAATCTCTTTCGAATCAGAGATATGGGTAACTAAAGATAGAAAACTTGAGCATACGTCTCAATCTCTTTCGAATCAGAGATATGGGTAGCTAAAGATAGAAAAACTTGAGCATACGTCTCAATCTCTTTCGAATCAGAGATATGGGTAACTAAAGATAGAAAAACTTGAGCATACGTCTCAATCTCTTTCGAATCAGAGATATGGGTAACTAAAGATAGAAAACTTGAGCATACGTCTCAATCTCTTTCGAATCAGAGATATGGGTAGCTAAAGATAGAAAACTTGAGCATACGTCTCAATCTCTTTCGAATCAGAGATATGGGTAGCTAAAGATAGAAAAACTTGAGCATACGTCTCAATCTCTTTCGAATCAGAGATATGGGTAGCTAAAGATAGAAAAACTTGAGCATACGTCTCAATCTCTTTCGAATCAGAGATATGGGTAGCTAAAGCTAGATGACATTATTTCTTTATGACGGAAATAACAGAGACTAAAGAAGTAAGAAGGACTCGATGATTTTTGTAAAGAAAGTAGGACGTATCCTGATAATTTTTTGTAAAAGAAGTGAATTAAAAATGCCAAAGGCAAATAAAATGCCACAGGGGTAAATTTGTAAAATAAGCCTCGGGAGCCTTTGGAGGGAAAATTTAATTGAAAATGATTGGAAATGCCAGGGGCAATAAAAGGGTAAAAGAGGCCTACGGGGGGGACAAAATTGTAAAATGGAGCCTTCGGGGGCAAAATTGTAAAAATCAGCCACAGGGGCTTAGTATGTCGCACGACATAACAGCCCCGCGGACGTAATCATTAAAAACACGCACATCGCCATTTGAAATTCAATTGGACTTGAAATTGAGAGGGAGGCGACAAAGTGAGAAGAGAGAGGGCGAACATCGAGAGGGAGATTCGAAGGAAATCGAGAGAAATCCAACACTTCTCAGTCCGATTCAATTGAAGAATGCCTCCTAGGCTCTATCCGACCAAGAGGGCTTCTCAACATGCCAACTTAGCTACTCGAAGAAAGGGGGTGCAAAGGAATCAACGGCCGTTTCTTCCGGAAGCACCAAGAGGAGATTTCTACCCACAGCTCGATGAGCATACTTCGGATGTTCGGAAGAAGGAAGAGGTAAGAAACCTAGGGTTTCTTGAAAATTTCTTTCAATTTTGGCGAAATTGATTTGAACTGAATGCCTTCAGACTGGGCTTATGAATTAAATCATGAACTGGCATGAAATCATAGATTGATCTGGAAAGTGTAATGCATGCCATTCATTGATCTGTTTTGACCCATTTTTGCTTGAGATGATTTTCAGAAATAGCACGAAATATTAATACTTGTGCCATATTTTCTTGCAGGGATTGCGCACCCGTGGCTCCCCTGAGGTGATTGGCAGGCTATGGGATAGCTTGCTTAGGGTAGCCAGGAGCAGGTGGACTCGCCTAAGGGCATGATTTACGCTGCTGGGCTAGGGCAATTTTTTGAGATGGCGAAGGCCATCGGGGCACTCGAGAGGAGTGTGGATGCAGTGAGGGCATTCGAGAGAGTTACGGTGGGAGACCACTCACTCATTTCACTTCTCTTGGGGTGAGACAGCGGTCACTCCGCTGGACTTTGCGGTCATCACAGGATCGCCGCTTTACGGATGAGCCGCTCTACATAGGAGCAGCATGTACAGGGAGTTGAGCCCCGACCTATTGCGATGATGATTTTATGGGCTTACTTGGTTTCGTTCCGGATCAAGAAGGGAATGGATATGAGTTAGGGGTGCTACATGGCCCGATTGAGGGGCGGAAGCGGGGACTACACCGTGGTAGATGATCCGTTGAGAGCCGGCCGAGAGCCGAGAGATTGGCTAGAGCTTTTGTATGGGTGGGCTTTTTCGACATGCTTTGTTCATTAACAGCGCATCTACCGCCTTGGTTTCACTATTGGAGCTTTTGAGAGCCCGGGATGCCGTCGGGAATACGTCCTGGGGGAGCGAGCTTAGGCGAGATGTATTTGGCCCTAGATGACGTCGGTAGGGAAGGCGAAGTACTTCACTGCTTTCATCGGCTTTCGAGGTATTCTCTAACCTTGATCTCTTTTCTTTTGCGCATTTCATTATATCCCTTGTTTTCCCTGTTTTGACTTCTTCTTCTCCTTTTCAGGCTTGGGCCTTCGAGTACTTTAGGTACATTATGAGTGGCGGATACGTGATGAGTTTCTGCCACCACTTTTCACTGCTCTTCGTCGGTGGACAAAGAATGCCAGAAACAGGGCCGGACACCGGAGGGTTCGAGTGCGAGATCACGGCCTCGTACCATGATACGCCGACATGCACGAGAGGATTCCACAGAGGCCGAGCTTGTTCCCTGGGTGGCCGTTACGATGACCTGGATTTGGATCATGCTGCGCACTTGACAGAGTGTCGCAAGCTGCTAGTGGGCTTGTCCGGAGACGCCTTGTATCTAGGAGAGAGAGTGTATAGACAGCATGGGCCGAATAGGCACGCTCGGATCACGATGATCCTCCAGCTAGGATGTGGCCGCCTCGCCGGTTGGCGAATGTAGATGCTACGATTGTAGGCATGGCGGCACATCTCTACACACGGGAGGGGGACTATACTTTGTACGTGGCTAGACATCTTCGGTCCCCACGAGACCGGGGTTGGTTATGGCGCTCATAGCGCGGGGCCTTCGGCGCTACGTGGCTAGACCTCCTTTGCCCCCGACTTTCATTGATTATCGGGGTGGCGGTCGCATGAGGCGAGCTCACATTGATATGTCACGAGACTCATCCTCATCCGGGTGCTCCCGCGAGGTTCTAGATCCGTAAGTCTTGTTTCTTACGTCTTTTGGATTGATTGCATCTCTTTACGTTATCAAGAAGCGTATTCGACACTTATTATATGCGCTTGTAGCAGTGTCGGCTCGAGCTTACGGGCACTTGACCGGGCGTATACCGGCGTGGGCATGATTGGCAAGCTCCGAGAAAGGCATGAGTTTACGGAAGAATCGGTGCCGGTCACGGGGTTCGATTGATATCTCTCCACCCGGCCAACCGAGAAGGAAGAAGAGCCGCTCGATGACGTGGGCACCAGCGGGAGCACTAGAGGACCGACGCCTCGGACAAAGACTGCAAATGTGCCTCTTTACAGACCCATTGAGATTGACGATGATGATGATGAGGATGGGGGAGCTGAGACGGCTACAGACTACGAGCTTGACTCTACTGTTATCACCGAGCTCGATGACTATTACCGCACGGAGACCATAGCCTACGAGGCACCTTCGGATGATCCTGATGATGAGCCAGAGGAGGCCGAGGATGACGGCGAGGATGGAGATGAGGGAGAGGATGAGGATGGTGATGGAGAGGATTCGAGTAGCCCCTTCCCCCTTAGACATTTATAGCTTTTTGGTTATTGTACCCTTTTAGGGAAAACATGTTATTTTTGCTTATGCACATTTCTTAGACTTGGCCTATCTCATTTTGTACGTACATTGTTAGCCTTTTGTTGCACGCACTTATGAAATGACAATGGTATGGTATTTGGCTTGAATATGAATGATTTGAATGGATTTTTGGCTTGAATATGAATGCAATGGGTGTACATGGGGTAAATGAACCCTCCCCTATGCATCTGAGAAGTGGATGGGTGGTATTTGCAGCTATTGACAAGTCGGGGATTGCCCTGGGGAGAACAGGAAGTTGCTGATGTCTGATGTCTGATGTGGCTTGTTATGTCGCACGACATGGCTTGTTATGTCGCGCGACTTAATAAGCCTGAACTGTGCCTTTCATTGCCTTTGGAGGCTGGAATGGAGCAGATCGCGAGGTTGGAATTGGGGGATCAAAGAGATCACCTACCTGGCCTCCTTGGGACAATGGCAAAGAGATATTTGGTCCCTTCCTATAAGGATGGAAACGGGGTGACCTAGGAGGTCAAACAACCAATCCTTCATAGGAATGTTCCAAATCAAAAGGGGTGACCAATATGGTCATAAAATTGGACTTTTATGAAAAGCTTACGCACCATTGGAGAATGGAGAAGGGAAAAGGTGACCAATGTGGTCGGATGGCTGAACCTTTATGAAAGGCTACCTACGTATTCCGGAGGAATCAAGCCTTGATCGTAGTTCAAGCTTTACCTAGACAGTTAGGAACGATGTCTAGGATTTTCGACGTTTTGACAATTAGGAAACTGTCGCCTGGCGTTATCTCGTTATAACGGAAGTAACGAAGGCGCTTTTGGGAGAAAACGTTATCATTAGCAATTGGCACGGTACTTGAGCCTAGGGATGATTTTTCTCTTGGAAACATGGTAGGGACTAGATGCGGATGTACATATGGAATGTATTTGGGAATTGTTTAAGACGGGTTTCAAACAAGTGGGGTTGTATCCCTTGGGCGCGGGCGAAGCTGTTGTTCTTTGAGATGTTGTCAACGTGGACTGGAATTCCCTCTTGGCTGAGGCCCAGGTTTAAACCTCGAGTCTCGATGAATGCTCCTTTCTCACACTCTGGCATTTGAAGGCGATGCGACGAGGCTTTTACAATCAAAGCAGATGTTGAAGTGACCAAACTTCTCTTCTAGGGATGGATGTGACTTATCGGAGCCCCGGTCTGAGGAAAAACTTTCTGCAAAGCCCCATGTCTCATTAAAGCAAGGAAAGATCCTTTCATTTGGCAAAGCCCCGGTTGAATGAACTGAGTAGGCGAAGTGACTTGGCGAAGCCCCAGTCTGGTGACCTAGCAAAAATCCCAATATGATTGATACATGCGAAAGTGATCCTGAGGTTGATCTGACCAAAATCGAATTTATCTTGGGACCTAGTGAAGAACCTGATGCGAACCCCAAAAATGGCTAAAGAAGCCCCAGTTTAAAGGAACGCTTTTGACAAAGTCCCAACCTTGGAGAGTTTCAGCGGCCCTAATGCGAATTGTAGCAGAAGAGGGAAAACCTATCCTTTTTTTCTTTTTTCTTTTTTATTTTATTTAGTCAATCAGTCAACCTTAAGAAGATGTGGACGAAGAGAATTTCAGAAATTTATACATGCAGGGGCATATTTTTTCGAAAAGTGGGAATAGATCCCAATTTTGTGTTATTTTGACGGCCTTATTCGATGTAGGCACAAAACTCGCTTTGTGTTTGACTCTTTTGAGAGAGTATAAGCGTAGAAAGGTTGGTAAAAGTGTATGGAAGCCCCTGCTGACAGAAAATCAGTGTTTAGCACTATTTTTCCTAAGATGTAGAAAGAGAAGACTTGTCAAGACATCTGAAAACTTGTTTTATTTACGATGATCACAAGATTGCTTAAAACCCTTTATTGATGTTCGGGTTATTCAACCACTAATCTCGATATGAACAAACACTCTAATTAATCACGAGGAGAAAGTCAACCAGTGTCGCGGATCAAGGTTGGCAGGCGTGAAAGGAAGGTTTGTGTATAGGGAGGTCATTGATGAGACCGGGTTTTCTGGGTTTTGACTGTGTCTATGGGAGAGAGGTCATTGATGAGACCGAATTTTCTGGAATTTGAATATGCTTATGACCGGACCATTGCTGGTTGCCTACGTTCCCCTCATTGTGAGGAGCTCAGGTCGCCGTAGTTCGGCCTTGGCCGGACTGTTTAGGCTTTGGGATTTGTGGTTCCTTTAGTGAAAAGGCTTAGGATGAGATGATGATGATGAGGCGTGGGCCTCGGGATGATTCCTTGACCAAGTCATCTTTGGACGGTTGCTTCTGATTTTCGTCTTTCAATTGGGGGAGGAAGGATTTTGCATGTGCCTAAAGGCTTATGTGATGCTTACGCTTTTGCTTCGATCGCCCCATTGTTATCGACAACATCTATTCTTCGAGCTTTGATTTTGCACATTCGTCAAGCTTTTGATTGGCGGTCTTTGGGTCCTTGGCCTCATTTTTTTCTTTTATTTTTATGTGCAACCCTGTTTTTGCCTAGACCGCCCTTTTTTGGGATTTTCGGCCTAGTAGGCATTACTCTTTTGCACTAAGATTTTTTTCCTTTTTTTTTTTTTTATGTGCAACCTTTGTTTTTGCCTAGGGCCCTTTTTTGGGATTTTCGGCCTATTTGGGTATTACTCTTTTCGCACTACATTTTTTTTTGAAGCACACGAGGGCCAAGGCGAGCCTGCTTGAACATTCTTGATACCCTTGAGGTTGTTGCCGACACGGGGTCAATCTTTTGAAGTGAGTGGCCTTTTCTTTGTCCCTTGATGATGCCGCCGTTGTTGACTTGGTCAAGGTGATGGGGAGGACATGGTTTGGGAAAGTGTATGGCTTTTATGAAGGCCTTTTGCGGGGTGTGGAAAGTGTATGGCTTGATGGCATTAGTTGACTTTCTCACACCGATTAATCGAGAATGTTAATTATTTCGAGAGATTATTTGTTGAGCAATGCAAGTTATCATATAAAATAAAACCATTGCATTAAATGTAATGTAGGTATGCAAATAATGTTTTAAGTCTAGTAAGAAAAGAAGAAGACTCTTTTATAGAAAATTGAAGATTAAATACAATGTCAGTAGAGGACTTGATTGAAAGAGAAAAGTACTAGAACCTACGAAGGTTGGCGAGAGACTATTTTTCTTTTCTTTTTTTTTTTTTTACTTAAGGATAGGTAGACCCTAGTCTAGCTACTCTTCGCGGGTTGGTTGCCCGGGTAACTTGAGCTTTCCTTCGTAGATCGGCCACTGAATTTCTTTCTTCGAGATCCACACACTTGTCTGTCACATGTCCAAAATGCTTGTGGTACTCGCGAGAACTTGGTCATGTCAACTCTCTTGGGGTTTCTTGGCTTATAATTCTCGAGAGGTGTGAGAAGACCTCGTTTCACCAAATCATTGAAAACTTTGCTCGTGGGCATCCCGGAATCATCGGGCGATGTTTCGATCTTGCACTTCTGAATCGACCTCTTACCATAGCTTTACATTTTTGGCCCA